>PVKP010037704.1:0-21450 GCA_004027715.1 Plecturocebus donacophilus | reverse complement strand
CAAAGAATTGGAAAAAACCATCTTAAACTTCATATGGAAGCAAAAGAGAGCCCGCATAGCCAAGTCAATTCTAAGCAAAAACAACAAAGCTAGAGGCATCATGCTACCTGACTTCAAACTATACTACTGGTAATCAAAACAACATGGTACTGGTACCAAAACAGAGATATAGACCAATGGAACAGAACAGAGGCCTCGGTGGCAACGCCACACATCTGCAACCATCCGATCTTTGACAAACCTGACAAAAACAAGCAATGGGGCAAGGATTCCCTGTTTAATAAATGGTGTTAGGAAAACTGGCTAGCCATGTGCAGAAAGCAGAAACTGGACCCCTTCCTGACACCTTATACTAAAATTAACTCCAGATGGATTAAAGACTTAAACATAAGACCTAACACCATAAAAACCCTAGAAGAAAACCTAGGCAACACCATTCAGGACATAGGCATAGGCAAGGACTTCATGACTAAAACACCAAAAGCATGGGCAACAAAAGTCAAAATAGACAAATGGGATCTAATTAAACTCCAGAGCTTCTGTACAGCAAAAGAAACAATCATTAGAGTGAACTGGAAACCAATGGAATGGGAAAAAATTTTTGCAATCTATCCATCTGACAAAGGGCTAATATCCAGAATCTACAAAGAACTGAAACAGATTTACAAGAAAAAAACACACAAACCCATTCAAAAGTGGGCAAAGGATATTAACACTTTTCAAAAGAAGACATATATGAGGCCAACAAACATATGAAAAAATGCTCATCATCACTGGTCATTATAGTAATGCAAATCAAAACCACATTAAAATACCACCTCACGTCAGTTAGAATGGTGATCATCAAAAAATCTATAGACAACAGATGCTGGAGAGGATTGGAGAAATAGAAACACTTATACACTGTTGCTAGGAATGTAAATTAGTTCAACCATTGTGGAAGGCAGTGTGGTGATTCCTCAAGGACCTAGAAATAGAAATTCCATTTGACCCAGCAATCCCATTACTGGGTATATATCCAAAGGATTATAAATCGTTCTACTATAAGGACACATGCACACGAATGTTCATTGCAGCACTGTTTACAATAGCAAAGACCTGGAACCAACCCAAATGCCTATCGATGATAGACTGGACAAGGAAAATGTGGCACATATACACCATGGAATACTATGCAGCCATAAAAAACGATGAGTTTGTGTCCTTTGTAGGGACATGGATGAACCTGGAAGCCATCATTCTTAGCAGACTGACACAAGAACAGAAAATCAAACACCGCATGTTCTCACTCATAGGCGAGTATTGAACAGTGAGAACACATGGACACAGGGAGGGTAGCATCACACACTGAGGCCTGAGGGGAGGGACAGCAGGGGATACAGATTTGGGGAGGGATAACACAAGGAGAAATGCCAGATATATGTAATGGGGAGAGGGAAGCAGCAAACCAAATTGCCATGTATGTACCTATGCAACAATCCTGCATGTTCTGTAAATGTACCCCAGAACCTAAAGTGCAATAAAATACATTGTAAAAAATAGTAATAGCACATTTTAAAATTATGAAAAGTATAACTGGATTGTTTGTAACACGAAGGATTACACGTTGCATGCCTACATCAAAGTATCAGACGTACCCCTTAAATATATACACTCACTATTTAACCACAAAAAATTAAAAATTAAAATGAAACAATGGCAAATACGTATGTGGGACAGATAATAAATGATTGCTTTAATTTATTTTATCTTTCCAACCCATTTTTTAAACCCTATTTTCTTTGTCTTTGATTTGATTCAGGCTCTAAGCATCTGGATTATTACAGCTATCTTCAGACTAGCCTGTTACCCTTCACACTGGTCTGGTACATTCTCTAGACATTCCAGACCAGCCTCCTCATTGACACAGTGACACAGTATCTTTCTAAACTTAATTCACTATTATCTTGCTTAGCAAAAGCAGTTTCTGTTGTTTGTTCAAGTAAATGATGGCATTCTCTGTGAAATACTTGTGAGCCACTTTTGTGGAACTGAATGAGATAAGCTCTAATCCCTAATTCAGCAAGGTCTTAACTTTTTATAAAAAAATTAGCTCTACTTGAAGTATTCGATAGCAAAAACAGAATGCTATTTTATTTTGAGAGTTAACCATGTGTTGTTTACTTTCTCTTTCTCACTGAGAACGTCAGGATCCTTAGTTTAAAGTCCAACAAGTTCCTTATATAATTGTTATTTTTGGTCAGAGTTGTGCATACTGAGGCAATTTTCTCTGTAGTTTAGCTAGAAACCCAGAATGGCATTCAACATTTGCATAGAGACCCAGGGTTATTGATTCTGACTCTTTTGGCCTTTCCATGGTCTACAGAAACAGGGAGCTTGATACTTACTGGGGAAAAAAAAAAAGATAGTTGGGCAATGTATTTTACCTACCTAAAGAGAGGCAAATTAATTTTAATATGTTTATGAATGGGCAGTGTATTTACGGGTTAAAGAAGACATTTAATCACAGAATGCAGACCTCTGAGCTATGAAAAGCTCAAAAGTTACGATGACAAGTGAAGACTCTGGAACTGTTCAATGTATAGTTGGAAAAAAAAAAAAAAGCAAAAATCAAAAGCACTGAATAGCATCTGTGAAGGCCTATAAGGTATAGACATTGCTAACTAGATATAATGCAGACATACTGATAAAGCTGAAGATTCAGTTTCTGTCCAAAGGTTAACTGTCAGTATAAATACAATAAAATAAATATGAAGGGAGCACCAGCATCCAGTTGTATAAAGCTCAGATAATATATTAAAGATATCTGAATTAGTATTGAAGAATGAACAACAATTTATAAAGTAAAGAAAGTAGAAGCCATTCTAGATGTGTCAACTCGTATTAGTACTATAAAAACACCTAGCACTTTCCAGTGAGGTGCAAGTAAACTGGACCAGAGCAAAAGTTTCAATATAACAGTACTACAAAGAGATTCCCTTAGCCTACCCTTCCACTGTTATACAAGAGTAAGAAGTTTACCCAGTGCCTAGATAAATATAATCTCTGAAGGTTTTGAAAAAGATGTGATCAGAATTGCACTTCCGAGAGATTAACTTGAGCAATGATGGAAGTGTTCTGTAGGGGTGAGTGAAAGAATAAAGAATAAGCAGTTTTAATGGTAGTAAGAAACTTAAGATGATTTCTGGCCGTCTCTGAGGTTGTTCTTCTCAATTTCCCAATTAAAAAAAAAAAAACCTAGAAATGCACAAAGTCTATTTAGAGACAAAATCTGCCAGCAGGGAAGCAGATATCTGCCTCAACCCTCCCCCACAGTCTGCCCTAGAGCATAGATAAAAGGTTTATATACAAGATTATTAAACAGTCAGCTATTTGCCGCAAAAAGCACTACCTATGAGTACTATGTCCCTCTTGGCCCTCATCAGTATTTCTTTCTATAAATATTCAAAAGCTGTAACTCCAAGAAAATGATAGAACAGAAAATGGAAGTGTTGGAACCCAATTACACAACTGTAATCCCAGCATTTTCCACCAGCTGGGTTTTTCACCTCTCTTGACTACAGTGTTCTGATAGAAGTGATATTTCCCTTAATATAAAAAGGCCCAGAACCATGCAGTGAAGGTAGAATGAGACATTTCTATCACTGCTGAACTGAGGTAAAGACACAATTCTGGAACACTAATAATTGGATAGGGAGCTACGAAGGCTGCTTCACTTCCAGCTGTAGATCTGACATGGGGATTTGAGTGAGGCTGAGTATAATACGCCCAATACATTTAAATGCATCTTTAGACAAGAAAGTTCTCCTATCAGTTTTCTTCTGTCTAGCCACTGAAAAGCATATACAGAAAAGACATATCATTATAAGCTTGAGAGAAATAAATTTCCTAAAAATTACTTTCTACCAAACTTAGAAAATTATTTTAGAAAAAAAATACTGTCATATTCATTAAAATTCATGAAAACGTGGTCCCCAAGAATGAGAACAAAATTTATGAGAAATACATCAGGTGAAATGAAAAAGAACAGAGGAAAAAAACTTAAAATGCAGAATAATTTGAATCTACATTAGAAGGAGAAAAGAGTATCATTCATACTGAAAGTAATAGAATGAGTGATACAGAAGACACACTTGATAAGTTCTCCCTGAATGCAGCAGTAATGAGTCAAAGTAAATTGTCAAAGCGAAGTGAAAAATTAGATATCCATCTTGTATTTTCCACTTGTATAATTACAGATCTTCAGGAATAACAGAACAATAACAGCAATAGCAAAATAAATGAATAAAATTTTCCTGAAATGAAAAACCTTCATATGGAATTAAAAATTTTCTCTAAGGTCCAAGTAAAATTATAGGGCCAATGTTTATATATATTCTAGCAAGGTTTTAAACTGTAAAATCTTGGGACAGCTATTAGACAAAAGGAAAACAATTGAAAATAAATGCTGGATGTACCTACTTCTTACTGGTATAATTCAACTTAAATTTGAGGATTTTTTGGTGCTGGGTAGTGAAATTGCTTAATAAATTTTTTAATTGGGGAATGACTGATAGGCTTCTCTAAGTCCATTTCAAAGTCGCACATATATGGGATAAGCTCCAGACACAATACAATTGAACAGAGAATTATTCCTGATAAATTCACCCAAAAAAATCATCCCAAAGGTAATATAGAAAATATGTGAAACATAAGTTAGAACATTAAAGCAGCCCCAACGTATGTCTAACAGAATAGGACAGGATATTATCTCTTCTCATATCCTAGAATGAAGAGCAATGCTCTTCCTTTAAATATTCATAACTAGAGATATGAGAAGAGAAACAATATCCAAATATAAGGCCAGAAGGAGAACAAAGTTGGAGGTCACAAATTACTGGATATCAAGATTTACTATAAAGCTATAGTAATCAAGACAGGGTGATACTAATCAAAGATTAGAAACATAAATCAATAAAACAAAATAAGGAGCCCAGAAATAGACTGACATAAATACAGTCAACTGATCTTTAACAAAGGAGCAAAGACAATACGACGGAGAAAAGATGGCATTTTCAGCAAATGCTGCTGGACAAACGAACGTCTACATGCCAAAAAAATCTAGACACAATTTTACACTCTTTATCAAAAAGTCAACTCAAAATGGATCACAGATCTAAATGCAAAATGCAAAACTATAAAACTTCTACAGGAGAACATAGGAGAAAGTCTAGATGACCTTGGGTTTGGTGACGGCTTCTTAGATATGCCAGCAAAGGCATAATCCTTGAAAGAAACAATGCACAAGATGGATTTCATTACATTTTTTAAGTTTGGCTCTGTAAAAGACACTGTCAAGGGAATAAAAAGACAAGCCGCAGAGTGGAAGAAAATATTTGCAAAGGATATATCTGCTAAAGTACTAATATCCAAAATATACAAATAATTCCTAAAATTCAACAGAAAGAAAACAACCTGTTCAAAAAATTAACCTATAATCAAAGTAAATTGGTAACCTACAGAATGAGAGAAAATTTTTACAATCTACCCACCCAACAAAGACCTAATATCCAGAATCTACAAGGAATTCAAACAAATTTACAGAAAACTAACGACTCCATTAAAAAGTGGGTAAAGGACATGAACAGAAATGTCTCAAAATCAGACATTCATATGAAAAAAACAAACATATGAAAATATGTGAAACATATGAAAAAATATGAAGTAAAAGCTTAATATCACTGATTGTTAGAGAAATGCAGATCAAAACCACAGTGAGATACCAGTAAGGGTCCCACACCAATTTCCTCAGAAGCCCAAGCATAAAGCAAGAGATTCACAGCACAGTTGGGAAGAGGTGATGTTGATGCAAAGCAGATCAGAGACAGTGTGAAACTGCTGGCCACAAACATTGCTGGAATCAGAAGTGAGGCAGAGATTATCTGAGACTTTGCATGAGAGGGGTCTGATATAGGAATTCTTGCATATTTCTTGGCTCTGTGTGACCAATATTTAAGTAGTCATTATATAAAATCTATTGAACCTATACAAAGAAGTGAAGATGACGTTGTGATGAGTTGGCTCCTACCAAGTAAGGTTCAGTAAAGTCTATTGAACCTATACAAAGAAGTGAAGATGAAGCAGTTGTGATGAGTTGACTCCTATTAAGTAAGGCCTAGTTGGTCCTTTATGGTTCCCTAGCGCATATTTTAAAATAGTTCCTTTGTGGATAAACCTTCCTTGAATTATTCTATTTTGACTGTGCCATCTGATTCTTGTTAGGACTCTGACTTGAAAAGGTAGAGCATTGCCCTAATGAAATAATGGAGAATATCCTTCATACATAATATTGAATATGAAGATGTTGTGATGAGTTGGCTCCTACTAAGTAAGCCCTGGATTGGTCTTTTATGGTTCCCTAGCACATATTTTAAGAGTTCCTTTGTGGATAAACTCTCCTTGAATTATTCTATTTTGACTGTGCCATCTGATTCTCGGGAGGACTCTGATATTAAAAGGTAGAGCATTGCTCTAATGAAATAATGGAGAATATCCTTGATCATATTGACCCACAACTGTTCCTACAAATAGTGTGTGAATCTGATTCAAATGCAAATTTGTTCGTGCTGCAATGCTTTTCTTTTGTATACTGATAACTAGTGTTCTGACAATACTAATTCCAGGGCACCTTTTTTCAACTTAGTTATTATTGAAAAGATTTCTCCTTGATACCACAGCTCACAAAATGAGTTTTTAGTTACAACTAAAACAAGACAAATAGCAGCACCTGGCATTTCTTCATGTGCCACACACAGGCTGAATCAGTTTTGTCCAACTGTAAAAGCAAATTACCTGTAAGCACATAAGGGACAGTAACTGTTTTTCCTCACTGTATGCCACAGATATAAGGCAACACCTAAAATGTCTTTTTAATTTTAAAAAAATGTGCCTATAGCTTGTCCTTTCACTATGAGCTGTATTTGTCAACTTTATGGGTGGTTTTACAAGCTTCTTAGCTCTAGTGAGTAATCTATTTGTATTTTCTGTCACTATTATAACTTTGAATGATACTTCTGATGTTTTGATCTCTCTTCTGCCTTAGTAGCAATTAATCAATTTTGTACTAAAAGCATTAGTTTATGCTTTTCTTTTTTAAAAAAAAAGGCGGGGGAGGGCATTTGTTTGCTAGAGTAGTCATTGTTTTTTTGCTTAGAAAACCATGTAAAAGCTTTGAGTTTTATGAGAATTTCGTAATACTGCACTGTAGCTCCATCCAATAAAATCAGTATTTGAATTCTTTCTCATCTTTCCTCCATTTTTATATAAAATCATTGCACTAGCCAAATCACTTTAACTAGATGCTCGTATTTTATATTCAATGCAGTACTATTTAGTATTTACATGTTCAGCATTATTTTAAGTTGTCGTATTTGTTATTTTATCACTACTTCATTTTGCTTCAATTCCTTTATGAATTTTTAAAATTATTGTTAAATTGCAAACTTTAGTGAATTATATCTATAACAGTAAAGAGAAATTACCATTTGTTGTCACAGATAAGTACTTCATAATTGTGTCCTTAAATGCAGTCCACCTTAGCACATATGCAATTTATTACTGTCACCTATGTAAATGATATGCATTTTACATTAAATTTTTATAATAATCTTTTATGTAAAATTTGTGAAATGTATGAGATTACTAATTAAAAATGAAAAACTTTCTCATGGACCCTTGAGGACACCAGGAAGCACCAATATTCTCCCACTACACCAAGAAACACTGTTCTAGAGAAATATGTTAGAAATAGGGTTCTGAAGTCTGAATCCTAGCTTTTCCAGTAACTAGCTGGGTGATGTTGGGCAAGTTACACCTCTAAACCTTAGATACTATTATAATCTCCATTGTACAGTTAAGAAGCTGACTTCATTGGATGCTATGTTATTGTTATCTTTTTATTATTTTATTTTGTTTTACCCTTACAATAATGCTTGGTACATATGCATGCCTATTTATATGCCCATGTGTGTAATACAAAATTGAATAACCCAGCACATCCAGACTTGTAAACCACAGTAAACAACTGAAAAATCTCAATGGTCTGACACAACAAAGTTTGTTTCTTGCTAATGCCATACGTCCAGTGCAGATCAAAAGGTACAATCTGCTCACCACTGTCACTCTGAAATACTGGTTGATGAAAAAAATTTCTCAATACTTTAGAATCAACATGGAAAGAGGGTAAAAATATAGAAAATCATGGCTTGGCACATAAAATTTGTGCCTGATATTTCTCACTTTTATACACATTTCATTAAGTAAAGCAAATCTTATGGCCATGCCTAATTTCAAAGTTTTAAGAGAAGTCAAATTCTACCAAATCCCAGAAAGACAGCCAGAGTATCTATGAACCTTAGGGTAAATTGCTCAAATGACAATTGTGTATGGATACATAAATAAAATGTTAGTTAATGATAGAGCAATAGTTATACAAAGATTTGTCTCAATATATTTCAGTTGACATTTTTTCATTTTTCTAAATATCCATTTTCTATAAATATTATACCAATAGCACAGTGATAATCATAAAAATTAAAGTTACACTACCATTACACTAAGCTTTCTTTGCCTCAAGACTTGGCCTGAGTTGCCCTGAAAACAATGTGAGTTTAAGACATTAATTAGGGAGTATAATCCCAGAGAGTGGGATTTCAGGAAAAAAGAGCAAAATAAGAAAGTAGTGTTTAGTCTATTCTCACACTACCATAAATAAATACCTGAGACTGGGTAATTTATAAATTAATAATTTTTAATTGGCTCACAGTTTCACAGGCTGTAAAGAAAGCATGATGCTGGCTTTTGCTTCTGGGGAAGCTTCAGGGATTTTACTCAGAGCAGAAGGTAAAGCAAGAGCAGCCATCTTACATGGCAGAAGCATGACCAAGAGAGTGAGAAAGGTGGTGCTGTACACTTTTGAACAACCAGATCTCATAACTCACTCACTCACCATCAGGAGAACAGTACTAAGGGGATGGTGCTAACCCATTCATGAGAACTCTACCCCCATGATCCAATCAACTCCCACCAGGCCCCATCTCCAACACTGGAAATTACAATTCAGCATGAGATTTGGGCAGACACACAGATCCAAACCATATCATATCATTGAGAGCCCATCCCAAATCTGATGTCCTTCTTACATTTTAAAATACAATCATGCCTTCCTAACAGTTTACCAGAGTCTTAACTTATTCTAGCATTAACTCAAAAGTCCAAGTCCCAAATCTCATCTGAGACAGTCTCTTCCACTTATGTGCCTGTAAAATCAAAAAAGAAGTTAGTTACTTCCAAGATACAATGAGGGTATAGGCGTTGGGTATATACCACCATTCCAAAAGGGAGAAATCAGCTAAAAGAAATAGTCCAAAACCCAGCAGGGCAGTTATTAACTCCTGAAGCTTCAAAATTATCTCCTTTGATCCCATGTCTCACATCCAGGGCAAACTGATGCAAAGGGTGAACTCCCAATGCCTTGGACAGCTCCACCACTGTGTCTTTCCAGGGTCCAGCCTTCCATGACTGCTTTCATGGGCTGGTGTTGAGTTCTCTGCAGCATTTTCAGGCAAAGGGTGCAAGCTGTCAGTGGATCTACCATTCTGGGGTCTAGAGGAGAGTGGTCCCTCTTCTCATAGCCCTCTAGGCAGTGCCCTAGGGTGACTCTGTATAGGGGTCCTAACCCCATATTTCCTATCGGCATTGCCCTAGTAAAGGACCTCCATGAGGGCTGCATCTGTATAGCCAGCTTCTGGCTGGATATTCAGGCTTTTCCATACATCTTCTGAAATCTAGGCAGAGGCTCCCAAGCCTCAAATCCTGCCTTCTGTATATCTTCAGGCTTAACACCACATGGAAGACACCAAGTTTATGGCTTGCACCCTCTGAAGCAGCAGCCCAAACTATATGTAGGCCCCATTTAGCCACAGCTGGAGTTGAAGCTGCCAGGATGCAGGGAGCAGTGTCCCAAGGCTGCACAGGGCAGCAGGGCCCTCAGCCTAGTCCATGAAACCATTCAGTCCTCCTAGGCCTCGAGGCTCATGATGGGAGGGGCTTCCCTCAAAGTCTCCACAATGTCTATAAGGCTGTTTCCTCCTCGTCTCTGCTATTACCATTTGGTCCCTTTTTACTTATGAAAATTTCTGTCCCTACTTGAATTTTTCTCCTGAAAATTGATTTGTCTTTTCTACTACAAGTCCAGGCTGCTAATTTTCCAAAGTTTTATGCTCTGCTTCCCTTTAAAATATAAATTCTAGTTTCAGGTTATTTCTTTGTTCATGCATATGAGTACAGACTGTTAGAAGCAGCCAGTTCATATCTTGAACACTTTGCTGCTTAGAAATATTTCCTGCCAGATACCCTAAATCATCACTCTCAGGTTCAAAGTTCCACAGATCCTACAGCAGGGCACAATGCAGACAAGCTTTTCACTAAAGCATAATAAAAGTGACTGCTCCTGTTCCCAATAAGTTCCTCATTTCCATCTGGGACATTCTCAGCCTGGCCTTCACTGTCGGTATCACTACCAGCATTTCAGTTATAACCATTCAACCAGTAAAAAGTTCCAAACTTTTTCTCCTATTTCTGTCTTCTACTGAACCATCCATACTCTTCTAACATCTGCCCATTACCCAGTTCCAAGTTGCTTCCACATTTTCAGGTATTTTTATAGCAATATCCCACTCCTTAGTACTAATTTTCTGTATTAGTCTATTCTCATACTGCTATAAAGAGATACTTGGACTGGGTAATTTATAACGAAAAGATTGTAATTGGCACATGGTACCACAGGGTTTACAGGAAGCATGATGCTGGATTATGCTTCTGAGGAAGCCTCAGGGAAATTTTACTCATGGTGGAAGGCAAATCAGGAACAGACATCTTACATGGCAGGACAGGACCAAGAGAGCAAGGGTGGGGAGCTATATACTTTTAAACAACCATATCTCATAAGTCACTCACTATTACAACAATAGCACTGAGGGGTTGGTGCTAACCCATTCCTGAGAACTCCACCTTCATGGTCCAATGACCTCCCACCAGACCCCACCTCAAACACTGGGGATTATGACTCAACATGAGATTTAGGCAGAGAAACAGATCCAAATCATATCCATCGGGAAATACAAGAATATATTATCTAGCACTAAATGCAACTAGTGATTACACTCAGGCAACTTTCAGAACTATCCATTCAGTGGAGAAAAGAGATGGCATTTATCAGTCAAGTGCTTTCTCTATTGCTCAAGGTAGCACCCCAGACCAACTGCCCTGTACTTTTGGGTTGTTCTTTCAAGTGTGCACTTTTGGAAATGACAGATATATAGCCACAGCCATCCCATATAGTGGCATCAGGAGTCCTAGGATAGGAAACAAAAATTGACATTCAGTGAAATTATATCTGCACAAAGCTGGCCTGTATGGAACTAGTTATTTCAGCAATGGCTGGGATAAAAGTAGCAGCCAAGAAGTCATTAAATTGTGCACAAAAGGTGCCAAATAGAAACACACACACACACACACACACAGGCACAGACAGTGGCATGGGAATAAGCTCACCTGTGGGCTTACACTTTTTGTCTGGCTCACATAGTGAATGCTCCCAGCTACATTATTGTTGTTAAATGTATATATAAAATATTTAAGATTTTAAAAATATAGTGAAAACCTATATATCCAGAACAAGTGAAGCTGACCTTTCTGTATTAGTGCTATTTCTAAATTTACCCCTTTTAGCCTAAAGAGCTTGTGGTACATCTTAGAAACTGCTGCAGCCTGGCCAAGGATTCCTCAGATCTGCACTTCAATCTCAGGCTCTCCCTACTGAAGCAACTCTTCTTCCCTCTCTTCTTTCAAAAATTTCAGACCTATATTGCAGTCTGAAGACTTTCCTATCCTACTTGTGCTTTCCCTTCTCTTTATTCTTTACAGGTGTTTTCCCCAATAAATCTCTTATACATATGAGGACTCAACTGACACAAGCCCCAACATTCACATGAATTCCCTTAGATTTTTTCCTTCTAATATGTAAATTGAATGATACAGCATATACTTTCTCTATTGTAATTCAATGCATTGACCTAACAGTTCTTATTTTAACATTTTGTGTTTAACAATCAGCTTCAAAAATCCTGATATCACAGTGATCACTCTAGTAATGTACATTATTACTTGAACCTTTCTGTGTGGTAAAGATTGGGCTTCTGTCACCCCATTTTCTACAGAGAGATTACATTCTGTATATTATAGCAAATAATCCATTTTAAGAAAGACTATTATACAAATTGAATGGTCATTTGATCTGAAAGTGTACTAAAAAATTTAAATGTGACATTCACATCAAGTTAAGCATTTATATCTAACTATATATGTGTAGTTAGAAATTAGATATATAATATATATTCTATATATATTATCTAGTAAAGTGTAAAATTTTGTGAGTCAGAAGTACAATAAATATTTCTCATTGTCATGTAAAATAACATATAAATTTGAAAGAGTTTGCTTAGAGCTATAAGAAAATGAAACATTCTTGAATATAACAGATGTTTCATTAGCAACAGTCCTCCAAAACTCATCAGACCTATACTCAGATGGATCCTGGTAAATAATCTCATTTTACTTAGCACTGATAGTTTTCCTATGAATAAAGTATGGATTAATCTAATAATCAATAGAATTCCATTGTGCACTACAATTTTGTCCCCATCCATCTCTAGGTCTCATATATATGAATATATGGACCTTCTCTTTGCTTCCCCCTACAACATAATGAAAGCTAATCATTCCCAGGATTCAGGAATGGCTTCAATAACATTTCATCAATCTAAAATCTCAACAAAAATGAGCAAGCATATTTGATCAATACAATTCTGGTTATATCTTACCAGATATTAAGTCTAGTTTTTGAAATAAAACATAAAAATACTGATCTTAATTTCAAGAAATCATAGCTTAACAATTATCCCTTATTGAATAATTACTGTGTCTGGCACACTGCACATATGTATCTCCTCATTCGCAGTGTAGAGTACAAAAAACTACATTCCTTTTGATCAAATTAAGTATCATTAACATTTGCCATACTAAAACAATCTGAAAATATAAAAATAAAAATAAAAAACCCGGAATAGCCAAACAATATTGCAAAAAGTAAAACAAAACTGGAGGGCTCACACTTCCTAATTTCAAAACTCACTACAAATCTATAATGATCAAGTCAGTTTAACTGTCATAAGATTAGACATACAGCAAAATGTATCTGAATTGAGAGGCAAGAATTAAACCCTTATATTTATGGTGAATTGATTTTCTATAAGGTGACAGACAATTCAGTGAGGGAAATAGGGTCTTTTTAACAAATGGTGCTAGAACAAGTAGATAACCAGATCCGAAAGAATAAATTTAGACCCCTATCTAATGTCAGTTTTTTTAAATTAACTAAAAATAGAACAGTTCAAGATGGCTGACTAGAAGCATCTGGCATTTGTGTCCTCCACAAAAAGAACATAGTAAATAATCATACTTCAAATATAGCATCTAAGAGATAACACTGGAATTCAGCAGAGAAATTACAGGAAAAACCTGAGGCACAAAAGGAAAAGAAAATGAGGCAGCTGGCCCAGGCAAGATCATCTGGAAGTCTGTAGAGAATCCTCAGGGCAGGTAAAACATAAATGACAGATCCTCAACAGTCCACCTTCCCATTTCAGACTCCTACAGTCCTGGCCACAGGAGAACCCCTCATGCTTGCAGGCCTTGAGACTGTAGTAGAGAGCTGCCTGGAGTTTGCACAATGGTATTGCTTCACAGAGGAAGCTCACACTGGGTCACAAAAACCCCTTAAGATCCAATCAGCTGCAGCACGGCACCATTTGAGGAGCCCAGCCACCACCAGACTACATCTTGCCCTGGAACCCAAAAGACCCTGCATCTCCACATTCCTGGAGCCCCCACCAACTCAGAAGACTGGAGTGACATGACACTGGTTAGACCCAGCAGTACAGCAGGGTAGCCAACATACTATCCTATACTCTGGGAAATAGTCAGTGCAACACACTAGGGAGGCTGCGCTCAGGACAAAGGGAGCACTCACCAGAGCCTGAGAGCAATCTTATTCCCCTACTCCGAGCAGCAAGGCTGCAGCACACCTGCATATGCTGTGAGGTTAGGTTCTCCTCACATACCACTGCCCCAGCCACTGCCACCTTAGCATGCCACTGCGGAGCCTGGGGATTGCCCTCTGCCCACCATGGCTTGCATCTGTGTATACCACTGGAGGACCTAAGGCCTGCCCAGTCAGGTATTGCCATCATTACTGCCATCACACACACCACGCATACTGCCTAGGGGCCCAAGGTACTGCATACAAATCCAACCCACTGCTGTCACTACTGGCACCACAGTAAGTGACTTGCAGGGCCAGGAAAAGGCATAAGACCACTGACACTTGTACCCACATTCACTGCACAGAGGTCCAAGAACAGACATATTTGGGCTTTACTGCCACCACTGAGGTCTAAGGAATGTCTCACCTGGTGCCTGGGTCCCCAGCAAAGCCTCACCACAGTGTGTACTAACAAATTCAGCCTAAGCATCTAAGGAAATGACAGACACTACTGGTACTGTTTACAGTTGAAAAATCAGAGACTCATGAAGCCAGAATGAAAACCAAAGTATCCTACCCAGCCAACATTATAGATGCAACTACAAGAAAAAGTGTTCCCCTATGAAAGCCAATCCAAAAAACTAAAGAAGCAACTATTATACAAGATGTACAGATATCAAATAAGGACAAGAGAAACTTGAAACGGCAAGGAAATATTACATCTGCAAAGGAACATAAAGATTCTTTAGTAACTGATTCCAATGAAAAAGAAATTTATACAATACTGAGAAAGAATTCAAAATAATGATACTAAAGATGCTCAATGAGATATAGGAGAACACAGATAGACAATATGAATAAATCAAAAAAACAAGTTAGGACCTAAATGAGAAATTCATAAAAGAGATAAATACCACTAAAAAGAACTAAACAGAAATCCTTGAAGTGAAGAAGTTAATGAATAAAATAAAAGTACAATTGAGAGCTTCAACAATAGACTAGATCAGGGAGGGGAATTTCAGAATGTAAAGACATGTATTTTGAAATAACCTCATCAGACCAAAAAGAAAGAAAGAAAAAGTAACATAAAAAGATGGAGAAAGCCTATGTGACAGATGGGACACAAAAAGTTACTTAATATACAGATTTTAGGTATTCCTTTTGAAAAGAAGGGCAACTGTACAGAAAACCTATTTAGCAAAACAATAGCTGGAAACTTCCTAGATCTATAAAGAGATTTAGACATGTAAATACAAGAAGCTCAGAGAATCCCAAATACACACAACTTAGTAAGCTTTTCTCCAAGGCACATTATAGTCAAATTATCATAAGTCAAATACAAAGAATTCTAAAAACAGCAGGAGAAAAGCTTCTAGTCACAAATCTGAGAACCTACATCATATTAATGGCAGATTTTTCAGCATAAACCTTACAAGCCAAGAGAGAATTGGATGACAAATTCAAAGTGCTGAAAGGAAAAAAAAATCTGTCCACCAAGAATATGATACAAGTAAAGTTAACCTTCAAAAAAGAAAGAAAAAATAACAAACAAGCAAATTACTTCAACAAGCGAACGTTGAAGAAGTGGAAGAATTGTATCTACCATTATGAAAACACATTAAAATATAAAACTCACTGTTACAGCAAACACAAATAAAGAAGACTCAAATGTAACCATTACAGAAAACCACAGAACAATGATAAACAATAAGAGAAAAGAAAGAAAGAGAGAGAGGGAGAGAGAAAGAAAGAAAGAGCAAGAGAGAGAGGGAGGGAGGGAGGGAGGGAAAACACAAAACAATCAGAAATGAAATGACAGGAATAAGTCCTTACACATCAATGTAACCTTGAATATAAATAGATTAAACTTTCCACTTAAAAATATAGATTGGCTTAATAAAGAAAAAATGATTTGATACAACTATGTGCTATCTAAAAGAAACTCATTTCACTTGTAAAAACATATATAGACTGCAAGTGAAGGGATGAAAAAAAATATTCCATGCAAATAGAAACCAAAAGTAAGCAGAAATAGAGTACACATATCAGATAACACAAATATTAAGTCAAAAGAAATAAAAAGAGACAAAGAATGTCATTATATATTGAAAAAGAGATCCATTCAGGAAGAAGATATTCAAAGTCCTAAATATACATGCAGATAGCATTGAAGAAAACATATGTAAAGCATTTATTATTAGATATAAAGAGATAGACTCCAACAATTCCACAATAGTGGGGGACTTCAATATCCCACTCTCAGCATTAGACAGTTTATGTAGATAGAAAATAAACAAAGAAACACTAGATTACAACTGTACTTTATACCAAATGGACCTATCACACATCTACAGAACATCTCATCCAACAGCTACAGTATACACATTCTTGTCCTTAGCACATGAAACATTCTCAAAAACAGACTTCATGTTAGGCCACAAAACAAGTCTCAGTAAATGTTTTAAAATCTAAATTATACCAAGTATGTTTTCTGTCCATAATGAAAAAAACTACATATTAACAAAAGGAAATTTAGAAATTATAAAAATACATAGAAATTAAACAGACTCTTGAATGGCATCAATGAAGAAATTTTTTTAAAAAATTATAAAATTTCTTGTAACAAATGAAAATGGAAACACAACACACCAAAATCCATGTTAAGAAGAAAGCAAAAGCTATGTTAAGTGGTAAGTTTACAGTGATAAATGCCTACATTAGAAAAATACAAAGATTTCAAATAAACAGCATAATGATGCACCTAAATGAACTAGAAAAGCAAGAACAAACTAAGTCCTAAATTAGAAGAAAATAAATAATAAAGATTAAAGCATAAATAGAGGCTAAAAAATTATAAAGGGTCAACAAAATGAAAAGTTGATTTTGGGAAAGAAAAAATTGAAAAACCAATAACTAGATTAACTAGAAGGAAAAGAGAGAGAAGACTCAAATAAATGAAAACTAAGATATTAAAACAGACACCACAGAAATACATAAGGCCATTAGAGACTACTATGAACAACTAAACGCTAACAAACTGGAAAATCTATAGGAAATACTTCAATTCCTACACATGCAAACCTTACAAAGTTTTATTTAAGAAAATATAGAAAACTTGAACAAACCAATAATAAGTAACAAGATTAAATCAGTAATAAAAAGTTTCCCAACAAAGAAAAGCTCAAGATGGGGCTGAGCATGATGACTCACACCTTTAATCTCAGCACCTTGGGCAGCCAAGGTGGGTAGATTACTTGAGGCCAGGAGTTCAAGACCAACCTGGCCAATATGACAAAACCCTACCTCTAATAAAAACACAGAGATCAGTCTGGTGCAATGGCATGCACCTGTAGTCCCAGCCACTTAGAAGGCTAAAGTGGTGAATCGCTTGAACCCCAGTGATGGCAGCAGTGAGCCAATACTGTGCCACTGCACTCCAGCCTGGGTGACAAAATGTGACTCTGTCTCAAAAAAAAAAAAAAGAGGAAGAAGAAAGGGGGAGGAGGAGGGAAGTAGAAGAAAAGAAAGAAGAAGAAAGGAAGAAAAAGAGAGAGACAAAGGCAGGAACCAAGCCCAGGATGGGATGGCTTCACTGCTAAATTCTATCTAACTAATTAAGAAGAAATAACTAATTTTCTTCAAACTATTCCAAAAAAAATAAAAAGGACGGAATTCTCCTTAACTCCTTCTGTGTGGCCAACACTACCCTAATATCAAAACCATACAAAATCATAAGAAAAAAGAAAACTACAAACCAATATCCCTGAACACAGATGCAAAATTCCTCAACAAAATACTAGCAAACTGAATACCACAAAACATAAAACGATAATACACCATGATCAAGTTGGATCTAATCCAGGATACAAGATTGTTCAAGATACATAAATCAATAAGCAAAACACATTACATCAATAGAATGAAAGACAAAAATCATATGATCATTTCAACAGTTGCAGAAAAGGCATCTGATAAAATTCAACATTGCTTCATGATTAAAAACATTCAGCAAACTCAGCATAAAAAAATACCTCTGTACAACGAGGCCACATATGACAACCCCACAGCTAACATAATGCTGAATTGGGAAAGCTCAAAGTCTTTTCTATAAGAACTGGAAAAAGACAAGGATTCCCACTCCTATTCACCACTTTTCTTCAACAAGTCCTGAGCAATAAGGCAAGAAAAAAACTAAAATCCATCCAAATTAGAAAAGAGGAAGTCAAATCTTTTTCTTTACAGATAACATAATCTTGTATTTAGGAAAATCTAAATACATCATTAAACTCTTCCATCTATAAATAAATTCAGTAAAGCTACAGAATATAAAATCAACATACAAAAATCAGAAGAATTTCTATACACCATCAATGAACTAGCTGAAAAAGAAATCCAGAAGGCTTTCCATTTACAATAGCTGCAAAATAAATAAAATATTTAAGAATAAATTCAACCAAGGAGGTAAAAAACTTCTACAAGGAAAACTATAAAACACTGATGAAAGAAATGAAACAGGACACAATCAAATAGAAAGGCATCCCACATTCATAGATCAGAAGAATTACTATTGTCAAAATGACTATACTGCTCAAAGTGATCTACAGATTCAATGCAATTCCTATCAAAATATCAGCCATTTTTCAATGAAATTTTTAAAAATTCTAGAATGTGTATGGAAACAAAAAAAAAGAAAAGAAAGAAAAGCCCAACTAGCCAGAGCATCTTGAGGAAAAAAAACAAAGTGGACGGTATCACACTACCTGATGTTCAAATGTATTACAAAGCTATAGTAACAAAAACAGCATGGTACCAGCATGAAAACAAACACAGAAACAGAATAGAATATAGTACCCAGAAATACAGTCATGTATTTAAAGCCAACTGTTTTTCAGAAAAGGTACTAAGAGCACTGTCTACTTGTAGATATTGTTTCACTAATTATATATTCAATAATTATTATATTTTAAGCCAATAGTATACCTTAGCAACGTCCCAAGATCAATAAAACTGGACATAACTGTTTCTATGTTTAGGGGTATTCTACCAGTGATGTTCTGAAAAATATATCTGGCATTCATACTCATTTCCTGGCACAGAACTGTAAAAACCCTTGGAATCCCTGGAGACATGAGTGTTTTTTACATGCTACTGAGAAGACTGATGGCTGAAGATAGCTTCAGGATGTGGGCTAGTCACCAGGAAGACCAAGGAATGATTAGAGAGTTGGGACATTCAGCCTGATTCCACAACCTCTTGGGAGAGGAGAGGGGCTGAAGGTTGAGTCAGTCACCAATGTCCAGTGATGTAATCAATCATGTCTACATAATAAAGCCTCCATAAAAACCCAAAAGGACAGGATTCAGAGAGCTTCTAGGTTGGTAAACACATCAGCATGCTGGGAGGTGACATACTCCAACCCCAGGGGTTCAGAGGCTCCTGCTTTCACAACCCTTCCAGATCTTACTTGATTTATTTTCATCTGGCTGTTTATCTACATATACACTGGTAACAAAAGCACTGTCAAGTGTTTCCCTGAGTTTTCTGTGACTCCCTCTAGCAAATTAATTGAGCCTGAAGAAAGGGCCATGAGAACCTGCAATATATAGCCAGTTGGTCAGAAATATAGGTGACAGCCTACTACTTGTGACTGACATCTAAAGTAGGGGACAGCCTTGTAGAACCGAACCCTCAACCTGTAGAACCTGACACTATCTCCAGGTAAATATTGCCAGAATTGAATTGAATTAGAGGACACCCAGCTGATGTCCATTGGAGAACTGGTTGGTGTGTAGGGTTTTCTCCCATATATCTGGGGTCAAAACTTTTGTATTAGGTGGTGTGTGAGTAGTAAACCCACTTTGGTTTTTCCTAACTTTAAGACTAGTCTTTCAGTCTCTATAAAGCTTCAGCTGAATAAACAAAAATCCCTACCTTGCTTTCCCACTGACTCCCATGCATCTCTCTAATACTATGATATGCAAAGTTGAGGGTTTGTTTTTTTAATAAAATTATTTTCTTACAAAAAGAAATTGGTTATAATTGTACTAAACAAAGACCTACCAGCCTGGACTTCAGGAAATCGTACCTCTGGTGGAGGCAATCTGTCCTTGAAAAGCAGCTATGTAAATGTGTAGTTTAATGTACTTTTTCACAATACAGTACTAGTGTTGCAAAAATTACTCTTCTAGCTCTTTGGTGGTTTTCTGAGTGGGAAGAACATGGGTTTTGAAGTCACACCTGGTTTCAAATCCTTGTGTTATCACTTACTAGTTGTGACCTTGGGAAAGTTATGTAACTTCTCAAAACCTCTGTCCATCATGTCTACTATTTAATACTGGAGATAAGAGGAAGTCAACTGTGAAGACATATATAAGGCAGGGGACACAGAGGTGCTCAATGACTATTATATGTGCTACAAATCCTCTCTTTCCATTTCAAAAGGACAGTAAATTTCTGAGATAAAGTAGCAACCTTTCCTTTCCTGTCCACTCCCATCCAACACACATATCCCAGACATACCTATAACTCAGTAAATATTGTTGATGTAACTTTCATTCACTAACATTCAGTGGAAAGACAGACTCTGAGGGTACATTCAAAGAAATATTGCAGTAATATCACCTTCAACTGTGAGTGTCCCTAGGTTTACTTTCCAGTCCCAGGTCTTACTTCCAAGCAGGTTTCTTCTCTGAACTCACAGATAGAGCTTTGAATAGAATTACTGCTTAAGTGTTTGCCTCTCCTTGAATTCTAACATGAGTAGGGTACATCTGTGCATGTCTAAACCTCCAATTTATCTTGCCTCTGCAGCAAAAGAAATTGAGCATGAGACCAACTCAAAATCCCTTTACTGAATTTCTCTTAATTCAGTGGCTCATCTTAATTACAGTTGAACGAAGCTGATTTGCCAGGTATAGAAGAACAAATAATAGTATTTCCACCAGTTTAGATTCTGGTTAAAGTAGAATCATGGATGGAATAATGCTTTATTCCTTAACCATTTCTTCCTGGTTGCAAATGTTAGAGTCTAAAAATATCTTTTACATTCTTAATTCATATTAGCATTCTGACCCAATCATATAAAATCTGAAGTTCTGAGTTAGGTAGCTCTGAGTTGTTGATGATCCCATGATCCCTTTTAATGTTCAGAGTGCTGAGACACCATAATGATTTGTTTACAGCTGTAGAAAGACATAGATAAATAAGGGTTCTTGGCAAATACCTGTTATTTTAACATGAGAATAAGCCCCACGGCCTGGCAGAAAACCAGTGTTAAGAATTCAGTCAACTGAGAGAAGTTATAAAACCTA
>PVKP010037703.1:0-21444 GCA_004027715.1 Plecturocebus donacophilus | reverse complement strand
ATTCCAATTCCATGACATTCCCATTTTAATGCCATTCCATTCCCATTCCCTTTCAATTCTAATTCTATTCCAATTCCAATCAGTTCCAATTCCAGTCCATTCCCATGCCATTCTAATTCCAATTCCATTCCAATTTCATTCCAATTCCAATTCCATTTCATTACCATTCCATTCCAATTCTAATTCCATTCCAATTCCAGTTCATTCCCATTACAATTCCATTTCATTACAATTCCAATTCCACCCCATTCCAATTCCAATTCCATTTCATTTCAATTCCAATTTCATTCCATTCCATTCCAAATAATATTCCAATTCCAATTCCAATACCAGTTATAATTCATTACCATTCCAATTACAACACCAGTGCCTTCCAATTTTATTCCATTCTG
Source organism: Plecturocebus donacophilus (assembly GCA_004027715.1). Lineage (NCBI taxonomy): Eukaryota > Metazoa > Chordata > Mammalia > Primates > Pitheciidae > Plecturocebus > Plecturocebus donacophilus. The sequence continues at coordinate 21,052 of PVKP010037703.1, read as the reverse complement.
TTCCAATTCCATTCAGTTCCAATTCCAATTACATGCCCATTCCATTGCAATTCTAATACCGTTCCATTCCAATTCCATTCCATTCTGTCTCTTTCCATATCTTTTTTTTTTTAAATAAAAGCAGGGTTTCACCATGTTGGTCTGGCTGGTCTTGAACTCTTGATCCCAGTGTTCCACCCACCTTGGCCTCCAAAGTGCTTGGATTACAGGCATGAGGCACCACATTCGGCCTCCAATTCCACTCTCTTTGCATTTCATTCTGTTCCAATTCCACTTCATTCCATTTCCATTCCATTAAAATTCTACTCCATTCCAATTCCAATTGCATTCCATTCCATTTTCGTTCCATTCCATTTTAATTCTACTCCATTCCAATTCCAATAGCATTCCATTCCAATTCCGTTCCATGTCATTCCAGTTTGATTTCATTTCATTGCATTCCAATTCCATTCCCAATCCATTCCAATTACATTCCCATTCCTTTCTGATTCCACCTCTATTCCATTCCAATTCCAATTCCATTCCATTCCTATCCCATTCCGCTTTCATTCCAGTCCATTCCAATTTCAATTCCATTCTGTCCCATTTGAATTCCCATCCATTCGAATTGCATTCCAATTCTAAGTCACATTTTAATTCCATTCACATTTCAGTCCATTCCAATTCCAGTCCATTCCAATTGCAGTCCATTCCAATTTCAATTCCATTCCCATTCCAATTCCATTCCATTCCATTCCAATTCCATTCCATTCCATTCTAATTCTATTCCTTTCCATTCCATTCCAATTCCATTTCCATTCCATTCAAATTCCAATACCATTCCATTCCAATTCCATTCCGGTTCCACTATATTCCTCTATCAATTCCTATCCATTCCAATTTCAATCCATTCCAATTGCACTTCATTCCAATTCCATATGCATTCAATTTCATTCCAATTCCCATTCCATTCCAATTCCAATATTATTCCTTTCCAATTCCATTCCATTCCATCCATTCCAATTCCATTGCTTTCCATTCCATTCCAATTCCATTCTCATTTCATTCAAATTCCAATATCATTCCATTTCAATTCCATTCCATTCCAATCCAGTTCCACTCCATTCCAATATCAATTCCATTCAATTCCAATTTCATTTCATTCCAATTCCATTCCACTCCAATTCCACTTCCATTCCATTTCAATTTCAATTCCAAACCATTCCTATTCCATTCCAATTCCAATTCCATTCCCATTCCAGTTTCATTCCATTCTATTGCAATTCCAATTCCATTCCCATTCATTTCCAATTCCAATTCCATTCCCATTACTTTCCACTTCCAATTCCATTGCATTCCAATTCCATTCCGTTCCCTTTCCAATTCTATTCCATTCCCATCCATTCCAATTCCCATGCCATTCCATTCTCATTCCATTCCAATTCACATTCCATTCCATTTCAATTCACATTCCATTCCATTTCAATTAGTTACATTCGAATTCCACTTCCAATTCCCTTCCATTCCTATTCCATTCCATTCCAATTTCAATCCATTCCCATTCCAATTCCATTCCTTTCCTATTCCGTTCTATTCCAATTCCAATTCCAATCAATTCTGATTCCAAATCCATTTCCATTCCTGTTACAATTTCATTCCCATTCCCATTCCATTTCAATTACCATTGCATTCCAACTGACATTGCATTCCATTTCAATTCCAATTCCATTCCCATACCCATTCCATTCCATTCTCATTCCATTCTAATTCCATTCCATTCCCATTCCATTTCCATTCCATTTCACATCCATTTTATTCATTCAATTCCTTTCCATTCCAATTACAATTCCATTCTCATTCCTATTCCCTTCCATTCCAATTCCACCCAATTTCAATTCCATTCCATTCCCTTCCAAATCCATTCCAACTCCAGTCCATTCCTATTCCAGTCCATTCCAATACAATTCCCTTCCATTCCATTCCAATTCCAATTCCATTCCATTCTGATTCCATCCCATCCCAATTCCATTCCATTTCAATTCTTTTCCATTCCAATTACGTTCAAACTCTATACCCATTCCCATTCCCATTCCATTCCATTCAATTACTATTCCAATTCGATTTTCATTCTATCCCAATTCCAAATTCCATTCCATTCCCATTCCCTTCCAATTCTAATTCCATTCCAATTCCAGTCCATTCCCATGCCATTCCATTCCAATTCCAATACCAATCCATTCCAATTCCATTCCACTCCAATTTCAATTCCATTCCTCTCAAATTCCACTTCCATTCCATTCCAATTCTAAATCCAATATCATTCCATTCAATTCCAATTCCATTCCATTCCATTCCAATTCCACTTCATTCCATTCCAATTCCACTCCTTTCCATTCTATTCCAGTTTTATTCTCACTCCATTCAAATTCCAATACCATTCCATTTAATTCCATTCCATTCCATTCCAGTTACACTCTATTCCAATATCAATTCCATTCCATTCCAATTTCATTCCATTTCATTCAAATTCCATTCCCATTCCATTCAAATTCCAATACCATTCCATTCAAATTCCACTCCATTCTATTTGAACTCTCTTTCAATTCCAATTCCATTCCATTTCAGTTTCATTCCATTTCAATTCCATTCCAGTCCAATTCCCTCCCCATTCCATTCCAATTTTATTTCCAATCCATTTGAATAACATTCCACTGCAATTCCAAATTCCATTTTATTCCAATTCCAATTACAATTCCATTCCATTCCAACTCCAATATCATTCCATTCCAATTCCATTCCATTCCATTCTATTCCTTTCCAATGCCATTCCGTTTCATTCCATTCCAATTCTATTCCCATTTCATTCAAATTCCAATACCATTACATTCCAATTTTATTACATTCCATTCCAGTTCCACACCATTCCAGTAACAATTCCATTCCAATTCCAGTTGCATTCCCACTCTAATTCCAGTCCCATTCTAATTCCATTTCCATTTAAATTCCAATTCCATTCCCATTTCTATTCCATTCAATTCCATTTCAATACCAATTCCATCCTCATTCCATTCCAATTCACATTCCATTCCATTCCATTCCCATTCCAATTCTATTCCATTCCCGTTCCAATCCTATTCCATTTATATCCATTCCAATTCCCATTCCATTCCATTCCCATTCCATTCCAATTCACATTCCATTCCATTTCGATTCATTCCATTCCAATTCCATTTCATTCCATTCCAATTTCCGTACATTCCCTTTCCAATTCCATTCATTCCAATTCCAATTCCAATCCATTCTGATTCCAATTCCATCTTCATTCTTTTTCCAATTCCATTCTCATTCTCATTCCATTCCTGTTACTATTCCGTTCCAATTCACATTCCATTCCATTTCAATTCATTCTATTTGAATTCCAATTCCATTCCATTCCCCTTCCCATTCCATTCCATTCCAATTCCAGGCTATTCTAATTCCAATTCCATGATATTCCCATTCCAATGTTATTACATTCCCATTCCCTTTCAATTCTAATTTCATTCCAATTCCAATCAATACCAATTCCAGTCTATTCCCATGTCATTCTAATTCCAATTCCATTCCAATTTCATTCCAATTCCAATTCCATTTCATTACCATTCCATTCCAATTCTAATTCCATTCCAATTCCAGTTTATTCCCATTACGATTCCATTCCATTCCAATTCTAATTCCAATTACACCCCATTCTAATTCCAACTCCATTTAATTTCAATTCTAATTCCATTCCATTCCATTCCCATTCCTTTCAAATTCCAATTCCATTGTATTCCAATTCCATTCCATTCCCTTTGCAATTCTATTCCATTCCCATCCATTCCAATTCCCATGCCATTCCATTCTCATTCCATTCCAATTCACATTCGCTTTCATTTCAATAGATTATATTCCAATTCCACTTCAAATTCCTTTCCATTCCCAGTCCATTTCATTTCCATTCCATTCCAATTTTAGTCCATTCCCATTCCAATTCCATTCCTTTCCTATTCCATTCTATTCCAATTCCAATTCCAACCCATTCTGATTCCAAATCCATCCCCATTCCTATTCCAATTTTATTCCCATTCCCATTCCATTCCAATTACTATTACATTCCAATTGACATTCCATTTCATTTCAATGCATTGCATTTTAATTCCAATTCCTTTCTATTCCCATTCTCATTTCATTCCATTCCCATTCCATTCCAATTCCATTCCATTCCCATTCCATTTGTATTCCATTCCTATTTCATTCCAATTCCATTCCATTTAAAATCCATTCCATTCATTCAATTCCCTTCCATTCCAATGACAATTCAATTCCCTTCCATTCCAATGACAATTCCCATTCATATTCTTTTCTATTCCAATTGCACCCCATATCAATTCCATTCCCTTTCAAATTCTATTCCATTCCAGTCCATTTCAATTCTAATTCAATACCATCTCCATTCCATTCCAATTCACATTACCTTCCATTTCAATTCATTCAATTCCAATTCCAATTCCAATTCTTTTCCATTCCATTTCCATTCCATTCCAATTTCAGTAAATTCCCATTCCAAATCCATTCCATTCCCATTACATTTCATTCCCATTCCATTCCAATTTCAGTCCATTCTCGTTCCAATTCCATTAGATTCCTATTCCAATCAATTCCAATTCCATTTCCAATCCATTCTGATTCCAAATCCATCCCCATTCCTATTCCAATTTTATTCCCATTCCCATTCCATTCCAATTAACATTCAATTCCAATTCACGTTCCATTCCATTTCAATTCATTCCTTTTCAATTCCAATTCTATTCTATTCCCATTCCGTTCTATTCCCATTCCATTCCAATTTCAGTCCATTCCAATTCCATTCCATTCCTATTCCATTCCATTCCAATTCCTATCCATTCTGATTCCAAATCCACCCCCATTCCTGTTCCAATTTTATTCACATTCCCATTCCATTCCAATTACCATTCCATTCCAATTTGCATTCCATTCCATTTCAATTCATTCCATTTCAATTCTAATTCCATTCCATTCCCATTCCCATTCCATTCCATTCCCATTCCATTCCAATTCCATTCCATTCCCATTCCATTTCCATTTCTTTCCTATTCCATTCCAATTCCATTCCATTTCAAATCCATTCCAGTCATTCAATTCCATTCTATTCCAATTACAATTCCATTCCCATTCCTATTTCCTTCCATTCCAATTCCAAACCATTTCAATTCCATTCCATTCCTTTCCAATTCCATTCCAAATCCAGTCCATTCCAATTCCAGTCCATTCCAATCCAATTCCGTTCCAATCCATTCCAATTCCAATTCCATTCCATTCTTATTCCAACCCATTACAATTCCATTCCATTCCAATTCTATTCCATTAAAATTACGTTCAAACTCCATACCCATTCCCATTCCCATTCCCATTCCATTCCATTTAATTGCTATTCCAATTCGATTCCCATTCTATCCCAATTCCAATTTCATTCCATTCTTATTCCCTTCCAATTCTAATTTCATTCCAATTCCAGTCCATTCCCATGCCATTCCATTCCAATTCCAATACCAATCCATTCCAATTCCATTCCACTCCAATTCCAATTCCATTCAATTCAAATTCCAGTTTCATTCCATTCCCATTACAATTCCAATATCATTCCATACCACACCAATTCCATTCCATTCCAATTCCATTCCATTCCATTCCAATTCCACTTCATTTCATTCCAATTCCATTCCTTTCCATTCTATTCCAGTTTTATTCCCACTCCATTCAAATACTGATACCATTCCATTCTAATTCCATTCCATTCAATTCCAGTTCCACTCTATTCCAATATCAATTCCATTCCATACCAATTTTATTCCATTCCATTCAAATTCCATTCCATTCCACGTGAACTCTATTTCAATTCCAATTCCATTCCATTTCAGTTTCATTACATTTGATCCCATTTCAATTTCATTCAACTCCAATTCCATACCCATTCCATTTCAATCCCAATTTCAATCCATTGCAATAACATTCCACTGCAGTTCCAATTCCATTTCATTCCAATTCCAATTCCAATTCCATTCCATTCCATTCCAATACCATTCCATTCCAATTCCATTCCATTTTATTCCATTCCATTCCATTCTAATGCCATTCCGTTCCATTCAATTCCAATTCTCTTCCCATTTCATTCAAATTCCCAAAACTTTCCATTCCATTTCCATTCCATTCCATTCCATTTCCACTCCATTCCAATAACAGTTCCATTCCATTCCCATTTCATTCCTTTCAAATGCCATTACATTCCAATGTCACTTCTATTTCATTCCAATTCCAAATAAAATTCATTCCAACTCCATTCCAATTCCATTCCCATTCCCATTCCATTCCATTCCATTGCAATTCCAACTCCATTCCAATTCCATTCCAATTCCAATTCCAATTCCATTCCCATTCCATTACAATTCCAATTTCTTTCCATTCCAATTTCATTCCATTCCCATTCCATTAAAATTCACATTCCATTGCATTGTGAGTATATCCCATCCGAATTCCATTTCCTTTCCAACTCTATTCCATTCCCATCCATTCCAATTCCAATTCCATTCCATTCCAATTCACATTCCCTTCCATTTCAATACATTCAATTCCAATTCCAATTTCTAATCCATTCCATTCCATTTCTAATCCATTCCCATTCTATTCCAATTTCAGTCCATTCCCGTTCCAATTCCATTCTATTCCTATTCCATTCCATTCCAATTCCATTCCCATTACTTTCCAATTCCCATTTCACTCCATTTTGATTCCATTCCAATTCTAATTCCATTCCAATTCCAGTCCACTCTCTTTCCATTCAATTCCAATTCCATTCCATTCTGATTCCATCCCATGCCAATTCCATTCCATTCCAATTCTATTCCATTCCAATTACGTTCAAACTTCATACCGTTTCCATTCCCATTCCATTCCATTCAATTACTATTCCAATTTGATTCTCATTCTATCCCAATTCCAATTCCATTCAATTGTCATTCCCTTCCAATCTTAATTCCATTCCAACTCCAGTACATTCCCATGCCATTCCATTCCAATGCCAATACCAATGCATTCCAATTCCATTCCACTCCAATTCCAATTCCACTCCATTCAAATTCCAATTCCATTCCATTCCAATTCCAATTCCAATTCCATTCCATTCCAATTCCAATTCCAATATCACTTCATTTCATTTCCATTCCATTCCATTCCAATTCTACTTCATTTCATTCCAATTCCATTTCTTTCCATTCTATTCCAGTTCTATTCCCACTCCATTCTAATTCTATTCTAATTCTATTCAATTCTAGTTCCACTCTATTCCAATATCAATTCCATTCCATTTAAATTTTATTCCATTCAAATTCCATTCCCACTCCATTCAAATTCCAATACAATTCCATTCAAATTCCATTCCATTCCACTTGAACACTATTTCAATTCCAATTCCATTCCAATTCAATTTCATTACATTTCATTACATTTCAATTTCATTTTACTCCAATTCCATACCCATTCCATTCCAATTCCAAATCCAATCTATTTCAATAAAATTCCACTGCAAATTCAATTCCATTTTATTCGAATTCCAATTCCAATTCCATTCCATTCCATTCCAATATCATTCCATTCCAATTCCATTCCTTTCCATTCCGTTCCATTCCAATGCCATTCCATTCCATTCCATTCGAATTCTATTCCCATTTCATTCAAATTCCCAAACCATTACATTCCAATTCCATTATATTCCATTCCATTTCCAGTCCATCCCAATAACAATTCCATTCCATTCCAATTTTATTCCTTTCCAATTCCATTCCATTCCAATTCCACTTCTATTCCATTCCTATTCCAAACAAAATTCATTCCAATTCCATTCCAATTCCAATTCTCATTCCATTCCCATTCCCATTCCATTCCATTCCATTGCAATTCCAACTCCATTCCAATTCGAATTCCAATTCCATTCCCATTCCATTGCAATTCCAATTCCATTTCATTCCACTTCCATTCCATTCCCATTCCATTAAAATTCACATCCCATTGCATTGTGATTCCATCCGATCCTAATTCCATTCCTTTCCAACTCTATTTTATTTCAATCCATTCCAATTCTAATTCCATTCCATTCCCATTCCATACCAATTCAAATTCCCTTCCATTTCAATTCATTCAATTCCAATTCCAATTACATTCTATTCCATTCCAATGCCATTCCGTTCCATTCCATTCCAATTCAATTCCCATTTCTTTCAAATTCCAATACCATTACATTCGAATTCCATTACATTTTATTCCAATTCCAATCCATTCCAATAACAATTCCATTCCATTCCAATTTCTTTCCTTTCCAATTCCATTCCATTCCAATTCCACTTCTATTCCATTCCATTTCCAAATAAAATTCATTCTAATTCCTTTCCAATTCCAATTCCCATTCCATTCCCATTCCCATTCCATTCCATTCCATTGCAATTCCAACTCCATTCCAATTCGAATGCCAATTCCATTCCCATTCCATTCCAATTCCAATTCCATTCCATTCCCACTCCATTAAATTTCCCATCCCATTGCATTGTGATTCCATCCCATCCTAATTCCATTCCCTTTCCAACTTTATTCCATTTCAATCCATTCCAATTCTAATTCTGTTCCATTCCCATTCCATACCAATTCACATTCCCTTCCATTTCAATTCATTCAATTAGAATTCCAATTCCATTCTATTCCCATTTTATTCCATTCCCATTTCATTCCAATTTTAGTCCATTCCCATTCCAATTCCATTCCATTCCTATACCATTCCATTCCAATTAAATTTCCAATCCATTCTGATTCCAAATCCATCCCCTTACCTATTCCAATTTTATTCCCATTCCCATTCCATTTCAATTACCATTCCATTCCAATTCGCGTTCCATTCCATTAAATTCATTCCATTTCAATTCCAATTCCATTCCATTCCCATTCCCATTTTATTCCATTCCCATTTCATTCCAATTCCATTCCATTCTCATTCCATTTCCATTCCATTCCTATTCCATTCCAATTCCATTCCATTTCAAATCCATTCCATTCATTCAATTCCACTCCATTCCTATTACAATTCCATTTCCATTCCTATTCCCTTCCATTCCAATTGCACCCCATTTCAATTCCATTCCATTCCCTTCCAATTCCATTCCAACTTCAGTCCATTCCAATTCCAGTCCATTCCAATCCAATTCCATTCCATTCCATTCCAATTCCTATTCCATTCCATTCTTATTTCATCCCATCCAAATTCCATTCCATTCCAATTCTATTCCATTCCAATTACATTCACACTCCATACCCATTCCCATTCTCATTCCATTCAATTCAATTGCTATTCCAATTCAATTCCCATTCTATCCCAATTCCAATTCCATTCCATTCCCATTGACTTCCAATTCTAATTCCATTCCAATTCCAATCCATTCCCATGCATTTCCATTCCAATTCCAATACAAATCCATTCCAATCCAATTCCAATTCCATTCCATTCAAATACTAGTTCCATTCCATTCCAATTCCAATTTCAATATCATTTCATTCCATTCCAATTCCATTCCATTCCATTCCAATTCCATTCCATTCCATTCCAATTCCATTCCATTCCATTCCAATTCCACTTCCTTTCATTCCAATTCCATAATTCCATTCCTTTCCATTCTATTCCCGTTCTATTCCCAATCCATTCAAATTCCAATACCATTCCATTCTAATTCCATTCCATTCCATTCCAGTTCCACTCTATTCCAATATCAATTCCATTCCATTCCTATTTCATTCCTTTCCATACAAATTCCATTCCCATTCCATTCAAATTACTATACCATTCCATTCATATTCCATTCCATTCCATTCCACTTCCACTCTATTCAAATATCAGTTCCATTCCATTCTAATTTCATTCCATTCCATTCAAATTCCATTCCATTCCACTTGAACTCTATTTTAATTCCAATTCCATTCCATTTCAATTTCATTACGTTTCATTCCATTTCAATTTCATTCCACTCCAATTCCATACCCATTTTATTCCAATTCCAATTCCAATCCATTTCAATAATATTCCACTGCAAATCCAATTTCATTTCATTGCAATTCCAATTCCATTCCATTCCATTCCAATATCATTGCATTTCAATTCCATTCCATTCCAATACCATTCCATTCCATTCCATTCCAATTCTATTCCCATTTCATTCAACCACTTAAACAATTACCTTCTAATTCCATTTCCACTCCATTCCAATAACAATTTCATTCCATTACAATTTCATTCCTTTCCAATTCCATTCGATTCCAATTCCACTTCTATTCCATTCCAATTCCAAATATAATTCATTCCAATTCCATTCCAATTCCAATTCCCATTCCATTCCCATTCCCATTCCATTCCATTCCATTACAATTCCAACTCCATTCCAATTCCACTCCAATTCGAATTCCAATTCCATTCCCATTCCATTACAATTCCAATTCCATTCCATTCCACTTCCATTCCATTCCCATTCCAATTTCAATTCCATTCCCATTCCATTAAAATTCCCATCCCATTGCATTGTGATTCCGTCTGATCCCAATTTTATTCCCTTTCCAACTCAATTCCATTCGAATCCATTCCAAATCTAATTCCATTCCATTCCCATTCCAATCCAATTCACATTCCCTTCCATTTCAATTCATTCAATTCCCATTCCAATTCTAATTCCATTCCATTCCCTTTCCATTCCATTCCCATTATTTTTCAATTCCCATTTCACTCCATTCCTATTTTATTCCAATTCCAATTCCATTCCAATTCCAGTCCATTCTCTTTCCATTCCATTCCAATTTCAATTCCATTCCATTTTGATTCCATCCCATGACAATTCCATTAAATTCCAATTCTATAACATTCCAATTACGTTCAAATTCCATACCCATTCCCATTCCCATTCCATTCCATTCAATTACTATTCCAATTTGATTCCTATTCCCTCTCAATTCCAATTCGATTCCATTCTCTTTACCTTCCAGTTCTAATTCCATTCCAACTCCAGTACATTCCCATGCCGTTCCATTCCAATGCCAATACCAATGCATTCCATTTTTATTCCATTCCAATTCCAATTCCATTCCATTCAAATTCTAAATCCTTTCCTTTCTAATTCCAATTCCAATATCACACCATTCCAATTACCTTCCATTCCAATTCCATTCCATTCCATTCCATTCCATTCCAATTCCAATTCATTCCATTCCAATTCCACTTCATTACATTCCAATTCCATTCCTTTCCATTATCTTCCAGTTTTATTCCCACTCCATTCAAATTCCAATACTATTCCATTCTAATTCCATTCCATTCTAGTTACACTCTATTCCAATATCAATTCTATTCCATTCCAATTTCATTCCATTCCATTCAAATTCTATTACTTTTCCATTCAAATTCCTATACCATTCCATTCAAAATCCATTCCATTCCATTTGAACTCTATTCCAATTCCAATTCCATTCCATTTCAATTTCATTACATTTCATTCCATCTCAATTCCATTCCACTCCAATTCCATTCCCATTCCATTCCAATTCCAATTCTAATCCAGTTCAATAACATTCCACTGCAGTTCCAATTCCATTGCATTCAAATTCCAATTCCATTTCCATTCCATTCTAATTTCAATATCATCCCATGCCAATTCCATTCCATTCCATTCCAATTATATTCCATTCCATTCCAATTCCACTTCATTACATTCTAATTCCATTTCTTTCCATTCTATTCCAGTTCTATTCCCACTCCATTCAAATACCAATACCATTCCATTCTAACTCCATTCCATTCCACTCCAGTTCCACTCTATTCCAATATCAATTCCATTCCATTCCAATTTCATTCCATTCCATTCAAATTCCATTCCCATTCAATTCAAATTCCAATACCATTCCATTCAAATTTCATTCCAATTTACTTGAACTCTATTTCAATTCCAATTCCATTCCATTTCAATTTCATTACATTTGATCCCATTTCAATTTCATTCCACTCCAATTCCATACCCATTCCATTCCAATTCCAATTCCAATCCATTTCAATAACATTTCACTGCAATTCCAATTCCATTTCATTCAAATTCCAATTCCAATTCCATTCCATTATAATTCCATTCCAATTCCATTTCATTCCAATCCATTCCATTCCATTCCAATGCAATTCCGTTGCATTCCATTCCAATTCTATTCCCATTTCATTCAAATTCCAAAACCATTGCATTCCAGTTCCATTATATTCCATTCCATTTCCTCTCCATTCCAATAACAATTCCATTCCATTCCAATTTCATTCCTTTCCAGTTCCATTCCATTCCAATTCCACTTCTATTCCATTCCAATTCCAAATAAAATTCATTCCAGTTCCATTCCAATTCCAATTCCCATTCCTTTCCCATTACCACTCCATTCCATTCCATTGTAATTCCAACTCCATTCCAATTCTCTTCCAATTCCAACTCCAATTCCATTTCCATTCAATTCCAATTCCAATTCCATTCCATTCAAATTCCAATTCCATTAAAATGCCCATTCCATTGCATTGGGATTATATTGCATCACAATATCATTGCCTTTCCAACTCTCTTCCATTCCCAACCATTCCAATTCCAATTCCATTCCATTCTCATTCCATTCCAATTCACATTCTCTTCTATTTCAATTCATTCAATTCCAATTCCAATTCCAATTCCATTCAATTCCAATTCCATTCCATTCCACTTCCATTTCAATTTCAGTCCATTCCCTTTCCAATTCCATTCCATTCCTATTCCATTGCATTGCAATTCAATTCCCATTAGTTTCCAATTCCCATTTCTCTGCATTCCCATTTCATTGGAATTCTAATTCCATTCCAATTCCATTCCATTCTGATTCCATCCCATGCCAATTCCATTACATTCCAATTCTCTTCCATTCCAATTATGTTCAAATTCCATACCCATTAACATTCCCATTCCATTCCATTCAATGACTATTCCAATTCGATTCCCATTCTATCCCAATTCCAATTCTATTCCATTCCCTTCCAATTCTAATTCCATTCCAACTCCAGTACACTCCCATGCCATTCCATTCCAATGCCAATACCAATGCATTCCAATTCCATTCCACTCCAATTCCAATTCCATTCCATTCAAATTCCAATTCCATTCCATTCCAATTCCAATTCCAAGATCACTCCATTCCAATTCCATTCCATTCCAATTCCTTCAATTCCATTCCAATTCCACTTCATTGTATTCCAGTTCAATTCTTTTCCATTCTTTTCCAGTTTTATTCTCACTCCATTCAAATTCCAATACCATTCCATTCTAATTCCATTCCATTCCATTCCAGTTACACTCTATTCCAATATCAATTCCATTCCAATATCAATTCCATTCCATTCCAATTTCATTCCATTCCATTCCCATTCCATTCAATTTCCAATACCATTCCATTCAAATTCCATTCCATTCCATTTAAACTCTATTCCAATTCCAGTTCCATTCCATTTCAATTTCTTTACATTTCATTCCATCTCAATTCCATTCCAATCCAATTCCTTTCCCATTCCATTCCAATTCCAATTCCAATCCATTTCAATAACATTCCACTGCAGTTCAAATTCCATTTCATTAAAATTCCAATTCCAATTCCATTCCATTCCAATTTTAATATCATTCCATTCCAATTCCATTCCATTCCATTCCTTTTCATTCCATTCAATTCCAATGCCATTCCATTACATTATATTCCAATTCTATTCCCATTTCATTCAAATTCCAATACCATTACATTCCAATTCCATTACATTCCATTCCAGTTCCACTCCATTCCAATAACAATTCCGTTCGATTCCAATTTCATTCCTTTCTAATTCCATTCCATTCCATTGACACTTCTATTCCATTTCAATTCCAAATAAAATTCATTCCAATTCCATTCGAATTCCAATTCCAATTCCATTCCGATTCCAATTCCATTCCATTCCATTGCAATTCCAACTCCATTCCAATTCCATTTTAATTCGACTTCCAATTCCATTCCTATTCCATTCCAATTCCAATTCCATTCCATTACAATTTCATTCCATTCCCATACCAATTTCAATCCCATTCCCATTCCATTAAAATTCCCATCCCATTGCATTGTGATATCGTCCTATCCCAATTCCATTCCCTTTCCAACTCTATTCCATTCCAATCCATTCCAATTCTATTTCCATTCCATTCCAATTCCCATTTCCTTCCATTTCTATACATTCTATTCAAATTCCAATTCCATTCCATTCCCATTCCATTCCAATTTCAGTCCATTCCCATTCCAATTCCACTCCATTCAAATTCCAATTCCAATCCGTTCTGATTCCAAATCCATTCCCATTCCTATCCCAATTTTATTCCTGTTCCCATTCCATTCCAATTACCATTCCATTCCAATTCGCGTTCTATTCCATTTCAATTCATTCCTTTTCAATTCCAATTCCATTCCATTCCCATTTCCATTCCATTCCATTCCCATTCCATTCCACTTGCATTCCATTCCCTTCCCATTACCATTCCATTCCTATTCGATTTCAATTCCTTTCCATTTCAAATCGATTCCATTCATTCAATTCCATTCCATTACAATTACAATTCCATTCCCATTCCTACTCCCTTCCATTCCAAATCCACCCCATTTCAATTTCATTCCATTCTCTTCCACTTCCATTCCAACTCCAGTCAATACCAATTCCATTCCTTTCCAATCCAATTCCATTCCATTCCAATTCCAATTCCATTCCATTCTGATTCCATCCCATCCCAATTCCTTTCCATTCCAATTCTATTCCATTCCAATTACCTTCAAACTCCAAAACCATTCCCATTCTCATTCCATTCCATTCAATTGCTATTCCCATTCGATTCCCATTCTATCCCAAATCCAATTCCATTCCATTCTCATTCTCTTCCAATTCTAATTCCATCCCAATTCTAGTCTATTACCATGCCATTCCATTCCAATTCCAATACCAATCCATTCCAATTCCATTCCACTCCAATTCCATTTCCATTCCATTCAAATTCCAGTTCCATTCCATTCCAATTCCAATTCCAATATCATTGCATTCCATTCCAATTCCATTCCATTCCATTCCAATTCCACTTTTTTTCATTCCAATTCCATTCCTTTCCATTCTATTCCAGTTCTATTTCCACTGCATTCAAATTCCAATACCATTCCATTCTATTTCCATTCCATTCCATTCCAGTTCTTCTCTATTCCAATATCAATTCCATTCCATTTCAATTTCATTCCATTCCATTCAAATTCCATTCCCATTCCATTCAAATTCTGATACCATTCCATTCAAATTCCATTCCATTCCACTTGTATACTATTTCAATTCCAATCCCATTAAATTTCAATACCATTACATTTCTTTCCATTTAAATTTCATTCCACTCCAATTCCTTACCCATTCCATTCCAATTCCAATTCCAATCCATTTCAATAACATTTCACAGTAATTCCAATTCCATTTCATTCAAATTCCAATTCCAATTCCCTTCCATTCCGTTCCAATATCATTCCATTCCAATTCCATTCCATTCCATTCCAATGCCATTCCATTCCATTCCAATTCTATTCCCATTTCATTCAAATTCCAAAACCATTCCATTCCAATTCAATTACATTCCATTTCATTTCCACTCAATTCCAATAACATTAGCATTCCATTCCAATTTCATTCCTTTCCAATTCCATTCCTTTTCAATTCCACTTCTATTCCATTCCAATTCCAAATAAAATTCATTCTGATTCCATTCCAATTCCAATTCCCATTCCATTCCCATTCCCATTCCTTTCCATTCCATTGTAATTCCAACTCCATTCCAATTCCGTTCCAATTCCCATTCCATTCCCATTCCATTCCAATTGCATTCCATTCCCATTCCAATTTCAATTCCATTCCCATTCCATTAAAATTCCCATTTAATTGCATTGTGATTATATTCCATCCCAATTCCATTCCCTTTTCAACTCTCTTCCATTCCCATAATTTCCCATTCCAATTCCATTCCATTCTCATTCCATTCCAATTCACATTCCCTTCCATTTCAATTCATTCAATTCCAAATCCAATTCGAATTCCATTCCATTCCATTCCCATTCCATTTCAAATTCAGTCCCTTCCCTTTCCAATTCAATTCCATTCCTATTCCATTCCATTCCAATTCCATTCCCATTACTCTCCAATTACCATTTCTCTCCATTCCCATTCCATTCCAATTTTAATTCCATTCCAATTTCGGTCCATTCTCTTTCTATTCCATTCCAATTCCAATTCCATTCCATTCTGATTCCATCCCATGCCAATTCCATTCCATTCCAATTACGTTCAAATTCCATACCCATTCCCATTCCATTCCATTCAATTACTATTCCAATTCGATTCCCATTCTATCTCAATTCCAATTCCTTTCCATTCCCATTCCCTTCCAATTCTAATTCCATTCCAACTCCAGTACATTCCCATGCCATTCCATTCCAATGCCAATACCAATGCATTCCAATTCCATTTCACTTTAATTCCAATTCCATTCAATTCCAATTCCAATTCCATTCCATTCCAATTCCAATTCCAATATCACTCCATTTCAATTCCATTCCATTCCATTCCATTCCAATTCCATTCCATTCCATTCCAATTCCACTTCATTCCATTCCAATTCAATTCCTTTCCATTCTTTTAATGTTTTATTTTCACTCCTTTCAAATTCCAATACCATTCCATTCTAATTCCATTCCATTCCAGTTACACTCTATTCCAATATCAATTCCATGCTATTCTAATTTCATTCCATTCCATTCAAATTCCATTCCCATTCCATTCAAATACCAATACCATTCCATTCAAATTCCATTCCATTCCATTTGAACTCTATTCCAATTCCAATTCCATTCCATTTCAATTTCATTACATTTCATTCCATCTCAATTCCATTCCACTCCAATTCCATTCCCATTCCATTCCAATTCCAATTCCAATTCCATTCCCATTCCAATTCCAATTCCAATATCATTCCATACCAATTCCATTCCGTTCCATTCCATTCCATTAAAATGCCATTCTGTTCCATTCCATTCCAATTCTATTCCCATTTCCTTCAAATTCCAATACCATTACTTTCAAATTCCATTCCATTCCATTCCAGTTCCACTCCATTCCAATAACAATTCCATTCCATTTCAATTTCATTCCTTTCCAAATCCATTCCATTCCAATTCAACTTCTATTCCATTCCTATTCCAAATAAAATTCATTCCAATTCAATTCCAATTCCAATTCCTACTCCATTCCCATTCCCATTTCATTCCATTCCTTTGCAATTCCAACTCCATTCCAATTCCATTCCAATTCGAATTCCAATTCCATTCCCGTTCCATTACAATTCTAATTTCATTCCATTCCCATTCCCATTCCAATTTCAATTCCATTCCCATTTCATTAAAATTCCCATTAAATTGCATTGTGATTCCATCACATCCCAATTCCATTGCATTTCCAACTTCATTCCATTCCAATTCTAATTCCATTCCATTCCCATTCCATTCCAATTCACATTCCCTTCCATTTCAATTCATTCAATTCCAATTCCAATTTTATTCAATTCCATTCCAATTCCAGTTCTATTCCCTTCTGATTCCATTATATAACAATTCCATTCCATTTCAATTTTATTCCATTCCAATTACATTAAAATTCCATACCCATTCCCATTCCCATTCCATTCCATTCAAGTGCTATTCCAATTCGATTCCCATTTTATCCCAATTCCAACTCCATTCCATTCCCATTCCCTTCCAATTCTAATTCCATTCAAATTCCAGTCCATTCCCATGCCATTTCATTCCATTTCCAATACCAATCCATTCCCAATCCATTCCACTCCAATTCCAATTCCATTCCATTCAAATTCCAGTTTCATTCTATTCCAATTCCAATTCCAATATCATTCCATTCCAATTCCATTCCATTCCATTCCAGTTCCACTTCATTTCATTCCAACTCCATTCCTTTCCATTCTTTTCCAGTTCTATTCCCACTCCATTCAAATTCCAATACCATTCCATACTAATTCCATTCCATTCCACTCCAGTTCCACTCTATTCCAATATCAATTCCATTCCATTCAAATTTCATTCCTTTCCATTCAAATTCCATTCCCATTCCATTCAAATTCCATTCCATTCCATTTGAACTCTATTTCAATTCCAATTCCTATCCATTTCTATTTCATTACATTTCATTCCATTTCAATTTCATTCCACTCCAATACCATACCCATTCCATTCCATTCCAATTCCAATCCATTTCAATAACATTCAACTGCAATTCCAATTCCATTTCATTCAAATTCTAATTCCCATTCCATTCCAATATCGTTCCATTCCAATTTCATTCCGTTCCATTCCATTCCAATTCTATTCTCATTTCATTGAAATTCCAATACCATTACATTCCAATTCCATTACAATCCATTCCAGTTCCTCTCCATTCCAATAACAATTCCATTCCATTCCAATTTCATTTCTTTCCAATTCCATTCCATTCCAATTCCACTTCTTTTCCATACCAATTCCAAATAAAATTCATTCCAATTCCATGTCAATCCCAATTCCCATTCCATTCCCATTCCCATTCCATTCCATTCCATTCCATTGCAATTCCAACTCCGTTCCAATTCTATTCCAATTAGAATTCCAATTCCATTTCCATTCCATTCCACTTCCATTCCATTCCCATTCCAATTTCAATCCCATTCCCATTCCATTAAAATTCCCATCCCATTGCATTGTGATTACATCCAATCCCAATTCCATTCCCTTTCCAACTCTATTCCATTCCAATCCATTCCAATTCTAATTCCATTCCATTCCCATTCCATTCCAATTCATATTCCCTTCCATTTCAATTCATTCAATTCCAATTCCAATTCCAATTTTATTCTATTCTCATTCCATTCCATTCCCATTGCATTCCAATATCAGTCCATTCCCGATCCAATTCCATTCTATTCCATTCCATTCCAATTCCATTTCCAATCCATTCTGATTCCAAATCCATTCCCATTTTTATTCCAATTTTATTCCCATTTTGATTCTATTCCAATTACCATTCCATTCCCTTTCCCATTCCATTCCACTTTCCATTCCAATTCAATTCCATTCCTATTCCATTTTCATTCCATTTCTATTCCATTTCAATTCCATTCCATTTCAAATACATTCCATTCATTCAATTTCATTGCATTCCCATTACATTTCCATTCCCATTTCTATTTCTTTCCATTCCAATTCCACCCCATTACAATTCCATTCCATTCCCTTCCAATTCCATTCCAACTCCAGTCCATTCCAATTCCAGTCTATTCCTATCCAATTTCATTCCATTCCATTATACTTCCAATTCCATTCCGTTCTTATTCCATCCCATCCCAATTCCATTCCATTCCAATTCTATTCCATTCCAATTAGTTCAAACTCCATACCCATTCCCATTCCCATTCCATTCCATTCAATTGCTATTACAATTCGATTCCCATTCTATCCCAATTCCAATTACTTTCCATTCCCATTCCCTTCCAATTCTAATTCCATTCCAATTCCAGTCCATTCCCATGCCATTCCATTCCAATTCCAATACCAATCCATTCCAACTCCATTCCACTCCAATTTCAATTCCTATTTCAATATCATTCCATTCCATTCCAAATCCATTCCATTCCTTTCCAATTCCATTCTATTCCACTCCAATTCCACTTCATTTTATTCCAATTCCATTCCTTTCCATTCTATTCCAGTTCTATTCCCACTCCATTCAAATTCCATTACAATTCCATTGAAGTTCCATTCCATTCCACTTGAACTCTATTTCAATTCCAATTCCATTCCATTTCAATTTCATTACATTTTATTCCATTTCAATTTCATTCCACTCCAATTCCATACCCTTTCCATTCCAATTCCAATTCCAATCCATTTCAATAACATTTCATTGCAAATCCAATTCTATTTCATTCCAATTCCAATTCTAATTCCATTCCATTCCATTCCAATATCATTCCATTCCAATTCCATTGCATTCAATTCTGTTTCATTCCATTCCATTCCAATGCCATTCCGTTTCATTCCATTCCAAGTCTATTCCCATTTCATTCAAATTTCAAAACCATTTCATTTCAATTCCATTCCATTCCATTCCATTTTCTCTCCATTCCAATAACAATTCCATTCCATTCCAATTTTATTCCTTCCCAATTCAATTCCATTCCAATTCCACTTCTCTTCCATTCCAATTCCAAATAAAATTCATTCCAATTTCATTCCAATTCCAATTCGCACTCCATTCCAATTCCCATTCCATTCCATTCCATTGCAATTCCAACTCCATTCCAATTCCATTCCAATTCGAATTTCAATTCAATTCCCATTCCAGTCCAATTCCAATTTCATTCCATTCCACTTCCATTCCATTCCCATTCCAATTTCAATTCCATTTCCATTCCATTAAAATTCCCATCCCATTGCATTGTGATTCCATCCCATCCCAATTCCATTCCATTTACAACTCTATTCCATTCTAATCCATTCCAAATCTAATTCCATTTCACTGCCATTCCATTCCAATTCAAATTCTTTTCCATTTTAATTCATTCAATTCCAATTCCAATTCCATTCCATTCCCATTTCATTCCATTCCAATTCCATTCCAATTTCTTTTTTTTTTTATTTTTTAGAAAAAGAGAGAAAAGGAGAAAGAAAGAAACAGCAAAAGAAAGAAAAAAAAGAAAAAGAAGAGATTTTAGAAAAAGAGAGAAAAGGAGAAAGAAAGAAACAGCAAAAGAAAGAAAAAAGAATGAAAGAGAAAGAAAGAGGAAGAGATTTTAGAAAAAGAGAAAAGGAGAAAGAAAGAAAC
>PVKP010037702.1:0-21456 GCA_004027715.1 Plecturocebus donacophilus | reverse complement strand
GGTTACAGTGAGAGGAGCTCGCGCCATTGCACTCCAGCCTGGGCGACACAGCAAGACTCAACTCAAAAAAAAAAAACAAAAAATCTGGAGGTAGGAATGCTCGGCCTGGCCCGTCATTGAGTGACGGTGGGGCCTGGCTTCCATTACCTCCCTGTGCTCCCAGCCCAGCTCATGGCTAAGGTGTCACCGTAGGGCCTGAAATGGCTCTGGGACTCCAGCCACTGAAAACAACACGGGCTACACTGACACCAGCTCCCCTCCATCTCCCACTTCCTCCCACCCCCAGCTCCTCCTTAATCTCCCGCTTCCTCTCATGCCAGCATTTATTTATTTATTTATTTATTTTTGAGATGGAGTTTCACTCTGTGGCCTACGAGTGCAGTGGCGAGATCTTGGCTCACTGCAACCTCCGCCTCCCAGGTTTAAGCAATTCTCCTGCCTCAGCCTCCTGAGTAGCTGGGATTACAGGCACCCAGCACCATGCCCAGCTAATTTTAGTGTTTTTAGTAGAGACAGGGTTTCACCATGTTGGCCAGGCTGGGCTTCAACTCCTGACCTCAAGTGATCCACCTGCCTCAGCCTCCCACAGTGCTGGGATTACAGGCGTGAGCCATTGTGCCCGGCCTCACTCTGTCTTTTAAATATTAGTTTTTAAAAGAGACACTTGTACCTTTCTGCTGCAAATGACCAAACAATGGTCTGAACTTTTGGCTGAACTAGTTCTTGACTCCTTAGAACGTACTGAAGCTCTGCTCACCCAGATTGGGGAATGATGTGGAAGCCGAGATGGAGAGTCTGTGGTATGGGCACGGCGGGGGGTGTGGGGTGCTCCCTTGGGCCCCCTTGCCAGCTGGAACGGGGCCTCAGGCGAGGGGCAGCGGAGAGGGGTCCCTGTGAAGTGCTTGCCTGTGAGGACCCCACACCCAGCCGTGCCTGTGCTCGGACCCTGGGCAGCATTCCCCGTTCCTGGTGCTCAGACAGGCCACATGTAGGCGACACATGTGGCGTGGTTCACCCTCAACAGCTGCCTTGGCAGTGAGGCCCCCCAAGCCGGTGGCGGTCGGCCAGTCCTTGGCAGCCACATTGCCTGGCGCAGCCCCTGCCTCTCCTGACAGCCTCTGCTCTTCGCCTCCACGGCCTCCCCACCTGCTCCTCTGGGGCCTGTCTGACCCTGTGTTGAACTCAGAGGACGGGGTCTTGCCCTTGGCACCTCCTCCATAGCCACCCTCAGGCCCACCTAGGGCGGGAGCCACAGGGAGAGGTGCCTCCCATCCACCACTGCCCCTGCCTGCTTCTTGCTAGGATGAGAGGCAGCTTTGCGTAGAAGCATCCTCGAGAGGCCCTTATTCACAGCCTCCCACCTGCCTGGCTGTGCAGCATCTGGAAGAAGTGTGAGATCATCCCATCGTGCAGGTGCAGAGACTTTTTTTTTTTAAGACAGGGTCTCACTCTTTGCTCAGGCATGATCATGGCTCAGTGCAACCTTGAACTTCTGGGCTCAAGTGACCTTCCTACGTCAGGATGCTGAGTGGCTGGGACTACAGGTGTGTACCACTTCATCTGGCTAATTTCTGTTAAAAAGTTTTTGTAGAGGTGGGATCTTGCTGTGTTGCCCAGGTTGGTCTCAAACTCCTGGCCTCATG
This sequence comes from Plecturocebus donacophilus, assembly GCA_004027715.1. Classification (NCBI taxonomy): domain Eukaryota; kingdom Metazoa; phylum Chordata; class Mammalia; order Primates; family Pitheciidae; genus Plecturocebus; species Plecturocebus donacophilus. The sequence goes on along the minus strand of PVKP010037702.1, from coordinate 19,813 downwards.
CAATCCCCCTGGCTCAGTAGGAGTTGCTGGGATGACAGGTGTGAGCCGCCGAGCCCGGCTGCAGGTGCAGGAACTGGGGCTGTCAGAGGCTGTGGACTGCTGGCTGGGGAGGAGGGGCGCGGGCCAGGAGAGCTGCCCCTTCAGCGGGCTTAGGGGCTGGAGGGGGATCCTTTCCTGGGGACAAACAGGGAGGGCCTTGGAGGCTGGCGCCCAGCACAGGCCCCTGCTGGCCCCGCGGCTTGAGCCTCCACACGTTCCCGGGGCAGCTGGAGTTCGCCCACGGCGCTGTGGTTTCAGGATAAAAAATGCGCTTGTGTTCCACGTTCCAGTTCAGAGGCCCGTCTGTTTCCGAGACGGGAGGCGCCAGCGGTGAGTCCCACCGGAAGCCGGGTGCTGGGTCCCTGTTCCTGCCCGCAGAGGACGCGTTCCAAGGGCCCCTGGGGACGCTGCCTGGCTCTCCCAGGCCCGGCTGCCTTCGCACGAGGGCTCCGAGGCCTGCTCTTCCCACGTGACTGCCCGAATGTGCACACGCCCGGCTGTGTGTGGGCGTGTGCCTGGGGGCCCGAGTGCAGGAGCAAGGCCGGCGAGGACTTGTGTGAAACCAGCCAGCCGACAGCGGCGTCAAAGCTGACCAGGGCGGCGTTTTCAGCCTGGCAGCTCCGAAGGCTGAGCGGGAGCTGGGGAGGAGCAGGGGGCCGTTACCCCGCCCGTGGCGCAGCGCGGCGCTTGGAACCTGGGGCCCAGAGTGAATTCAGGGTCCTGGGCGTAAGGCCGGTTGCCTTGCCGGGAGCTCGGACGCACTCCCCCCCGACCCCACCCCCACTCCCCCCACTTCCCCTACTCCCCCCACTCCGTTTTTCCCAAGCCCCGAGCAAGCTCAGACATGCTCGGGCATGTTCCCCTCTCCCTTGCTCGCACAGCCTGGTTTTCTCTTAAAGAGCCCAGTGTGCAAACAAGGTGCTGCAACCATAGCTTCTTAATAACCAATAGCAGCTAAGCCTTAACAACCAATAGCAGCCAAGTCTTAACAACCAATAGCAGTCGAGTCTTAACAACCAATAGCAGGCAAGTAATTCCAACCAATAACAAGCCAAGTCCTAGGTCAAGGCTTGTAACTTACCCAATAGCAGTCTTGCTCTCCCACAGCCAATCGAGCTGTTTCACTCCCGCCTGTCCAGACCGTAGGACCTTATGAATAAATTCCCTTGCATTGGCTTATTGTGGTGCTGGCCTCAGTTTCTTCGTTTTATCCTCGGAAACAAACCTTCCACTGGGACAGGATGAGCCTGTCCCCGCCCCTGCACCTCAGCCTCCAGATTCGGGGCTGCTGGACTTGTTTTCAAACCCAGGGAGTCGGGACAGCTGCTGAGCCTGAGGATTCGGCGTGTGCGGGTGGAGCAGCGTGCGTCGTGGCGAGCCCGCCTTCACCCTCCTCCTGGAGGACGCGTTCCTGAGAAGTCAACAGTGTCTCTTGGCCGGGGAAATAAACCCAAGCGAGAGAAAAGCCTGGAATGTGCGGAGCTTCCTGGGAGCCTTCCTCCGGGCCTGAAAGCAGTTCCCTGCCTGAGCTGGTGGGCGCGGGACTCACAGGGAGATGGTGGCTGGGCTTGTCAGGACCTTTCAGCCCACCAGGTGGACTGGGGTCCATGAGGGTGGTGGGGTGCAGGCGGGGTACACTTGGTGATGCAGACACAGGCCCCTTCTGTCAGCTGTTGTCACGCTAGTGCTGTGTAACACACACTCCCGATGCAACCCCTGAACTAACCGCTGGTGCGTCCTGCTCACCAGCTCCGGCTGCTCCTGCTTCCTCGTCTGCATCGGCCCATGGGCTGGCCAGGGTCCTCCGCTGAGGAGGGGGTCCCCTCACCTGGCTCTGCTTCGGATGCAGAGCCCTTGATGAGGTGGGTTGTTTGAGGGGACCTGGGGATTTGACCCAAACTTCCCAATCTGCCCAAGCCCCCGCCGACTCTGCAGCCTCCACCCCCAGGCTTCTCTGTGGGGACACAGCCCAGCGCGCCTGGAGAGCTCAGGACAGCGTGGCCTCGGGCCGGCCCTGCAGGAGTGCGCGTGGAAGCTGCTCTCCAGATGCAGTGGGTGACTGCCCCGTGATGGCACCGCTTTCCCCTCTCCTACCGCCTGGCAGGGGGGCTCACCCCTGATGCCAGCGGACCCCCCAGCCTTACCTGGCACGCTTCCTGACCGGCTGTGCCCCCGTATCCGGCCTGCCCAGCCCTCTGGGCGCTTCCTCTGAGCCCACCTGGCATGGACGGTGACTAGGCCTGACCACCCTTAGCCTACCAGCCCGGAGTCTTCCAGAACCACCGCCCTAGGGTCTGCGGCCCACACTCATGCCAGCGCCGAGGGGGCGGGGAGGGCAGGGGTGAGGTGTGGTGCGCTGTGAGTTGGTGTGTGGGGGGTTGTATGTGAGTGTGCGTGTCTGGTGTGGGTGTGTGTGTGTGTGTGTGAGGGCTGTGTTTTGTGTGTGCCCATCTCTGCCTGAACCAACCCTAAAACATAGGTCATGTGTATTTGACCCCGTTTTCATCATCTCCTGGAACATTATTGTGTGGATGCTGTTTTGGGGCCGCAGACTGTCACCCATGTGGCCGTGGCTCTCCCTTGGCAACTCTGGGACTTGTTGTGTCAGTCAGTTTGGGAGCTGACCAAACCCTGAGGAGCTTAGTGTCTTACTGGTTTCACCATTGACCCCCCTGTGGACCCCAGACAGGAGAGAATTCTGCCTGGAGAATGCTGAAGCCCCCCTTGAGGTTTCCATCACCTCTCTTGACCTTGCAGCTGCTCAAGGACACAAGCGTGGAGCACTAACACGCTCATCCACTCACACAGACTGACACGCACACACACACTTTCACATCCGACCTGAAGGTGTTTCAGCCCGGAATGCTTAGAGATCGTAGTGGATGCAGACCCAGAACACGGAGAGTGGGATCCGGGGCTGGCGTGGGCAGGCACACGTCCCCTTGCACGTGTGGGCAGCGTCTGGAGCAGCTGGGAAGAAGTGCCTAGGGAGAGGCACAAGCTTCTGGCCAGGGCGTCCTGGGAGACGGTCTGTCAGTGTGGCCAGAGAGCGAGTGGAGGCAGTAAGGGGCTGCAATAGGGAGAGAGCCCAGCCCAGGTCCCAGGAAACACGCCCGGGCCCCAGCTGGAACCCTGAGCAGGAGTCCCTCCCTGCCGGGGCGGTGGAGTTCCCGTTGCTGGCAAGGTCAAGTAGAGGCCGATCCACGAATCCCTTATTCACTCGCTCTGTTTGTCCATCCAACAGTACTGATGGAGGCGAAACCCAGCACCGGGCTCCGGCCGGGACCTCTTGGAGCTCGGGCCAGACGCAGCCACAGCCACAGGGGAGCGGTTCCAGCGAGAGACGGGCGGTGGTGGCACTGCTGCCAGTGTGGCCACGAGGCCCCAGGAGGTGCCATCTGGGAGGAAGGACCCTCTGCAGACTTCCTTTCAGAGGTGGCGCAGGAGCCCCAGTGGGCGTGAGTGGCACCAGCGAGGTTGCTGGGGAGTGAGTGGACCCAACGGCGAGGAGAGGGATTGTGGCAGAGGGAGGGGACCCTGAGAGGCCTTGAGGGTGCACACCGAGGTCTGGGTGTCTCTGCCGTAGGGTGCTTACCTGGGTTCAAAGCTCCCAACCTTTAAGGCTGAGGGTGGACTGCAGGGAGGGTGCCCAGAGAGCCAGGAGCTCGCTGCAGGGGTACGGGCGGCGGGGCCAGTGGCTGTCTGGAAAGCAGGCCCAGAGGTCACACCCTTCTCCAACTCAGCACCCTCCCAGCCCCGTCCTCCAGCCCAGGGAGGTCCTGGGTTCCAGCTCTCAGGATGCAGTGACCCAGACAGCTGCTGCCCCAGGGAGCGGACTCTGCTCCTCCTCACCTCCCAGAGGGAGTCTGAAGCCTGGAGCTGAGTGTCAAGGTTGCCCTCTCCTCCCTTCCTTCCTCCCTTTCTCCCACCTCCCCCTTCTTCCTTCCTTCCGACACCCAGCGCCCCACTCTCGGTTTCTGCAGGCCAAGCGGCTTTGCCATCGTGGCTGCGCACCAGCTGAGTTCCGGCCAAAACTTTGGGCTCCTAGCTGATACTCCCTCCTCATCTTCTCTCCTGGGAAATGCTGTCCCCTTTCTGTGCTATGGGTGCAGGAGATGCTTACACAGCACAGTCCCCACCTCCTTTCACAGGAAAAGGAAGGGAGTCCATTTCTGTTGAGGCTCGTGCCCAGTACCGCACAGCCTGGCTGTCTCACCGGAGGCATCCTCCCATCACTGCCGCCTGCTGGAACCCGCAGGCCCCCAGGGGCTGTGCGCTGAGTCAGTGCCTCTGGGGATCTCCTCTGACCTCCTTCAGATGCGCAATTTTAGTCCCGGTCTCAGAGGTGGTGACACCGGGATCAGCTGGGATCCCAGGGCTGAGCTGGCGGGAGAGGAAAGCCTCCCCCTTGCAGGTGTTGGGGTGGGGTCAGGGTTGCTGGGGTCAGCAGCATTTCCCCAAGTTCTTCAGCCCAGAAAATATTCTCAACTTGCTGGAGGCCAGCAGCCCTCCCACCATGTCCAGAGCTGCCTGCTTCCCGCCACCCACCTAGACCCCAGCACAGTAGGGAGCCCACACCTGGGGGTCACTTCCCACACCATGGATGCCTGAGCACCTGGTTGGGGGCCCCTCCCTTTAGGAGCAGGACTCGGCCAAAACACACCGGTGAGCATGGGGGGTGGACCCATCCACCCTGACCAATGACCGTCAGGGATGTGGGAGCCGCGTCTCGCCAGCAGGCCTGGGAACGCAAATGCAGGCAGTCAGGAAGGTCACCAGGGCTTCCTCTCTGCACCTTCCTGAGGGCAAAGGACATTTGCAGCCATGGTGCTGTGGAGCCACAAACGTCCAAGGGCAGGGGTGGCGACTTGCAGTGCCCAGGTCCCTGTCCAGTTCACGGGCAGCTGGAGGGGGCAGGGTAAGTGTCCAAGTGCAGCAGTGCAAACCTGGCCACGGCCACTATGTAAATGCCCACTGGAAATTCATGGGCATCTGTGGCCTGAGGCTCAGTGGAAGAGAAGACTTCTTTTTTTTTTTTTTTTTCTCAGTTTTCGCCATTCTTTTTTTTTTTTTTTAATTGCATTTTAGGTTTTGGGGTACATGTGAAGAACATACTATATTGTTGCATAGGTACACACGTGGCAGTGTAATTTGTTGCCTTCCTCCCCTTCACCTATATCTGGCATTTCTCCCCATGCGATCTCCCCGCAACTCTTTTCTCAAAGTGGAAAAGGAAGAGGAGAGTCCGGAGGGGGTGGGGGCATAAAGGGACCCCCCAGGCAGGCACAGCCCAGGGGCCACGCACGCGCCCTTCACTCCCCCACTGGCTGACAGCGTGTGCATGATCGTGGATGTCCTCTGTATAGGGAAGTCCCCTCAAGAGCACCCCACCAGCCAGGGAACCCCAACCAGCCCCCAGCGGAAGGGTCTGAGATCAGGTCCCTGGTGAGCGTGCGTGTCTCTCGGAGCATTTGTTAGGGGTGGCTTGATGGTCGGGCATGGGGAAGAAGTGAGCCTGTTGTGTGAGCCACCCCCCATCATCCGGAGGCAGGCAGGACAAGGTGCCCTCCTCCCTCCACCAGCCCCGCCCAGAAACCCCTGAAGGCAGCATCCGGTAACCCAAGAATGAGGTTGGTTGCTGAACCTCCCGTGGTGACAGCTTGGTCTTCCGGAAAAATCTCCAGGTCCCAAGGAGTTCCAGCAGTGTCCTAAGGCCGCCTGAGGCAGAGCGCCTGCCCTTCCCCCAGGATGGTCTCCTTGCCAAGGGGGCGAGGCCAGCCCAGCGTCACCGCCGGCAGTGCCTCCATGGAAACGCACTTCTGGGGAGTGGAAGGCAGGTGTCACGCGCTCCCAGTCGGGCCAGGATAGAACGAATCTTCTCATCTTTACAGTGGGCGCAATGACAGCCAATTTCAACGTGAGCAGGTGTGCAGGAAGCCAGGGCAGTGCCGGCCCGGGAGGGACTGCTGATGTGCACGGTTATTATTGGAAGTGTGATGGCAGTTGGGAGTGCAGGGCCATGAGTCACATCCAAGGTGACCTTGAGTCATGCATCTGCGTGCCTCTCGGGCCTCAGGCTACCCAGGCCCGGCCTCCTCTCCACACAGGAGACCAGGGGAGGTTTTCTCAGCCTGGCTGTGGGCGGGGCAGCGCTGCCAGGTGTCTGGGGCCAGCGGCTCCCCGGCATTCTCCTAAGCCTGTGGCTTCCCTGGGCATCCCTGGGACGTGCTGTTCCAGACAGAGCCTCACCCACCTCAGAACTGGTTCTCTCAAGTACAGAGCCCAAGGGTGTCGTGGCTGCCAGGGTAGGGCAGGACCAGAAACTGAACAGGCTGTACCCAAGAATGCAAATGGCATGAGAACAGGGAAGGGCGCTGGCGACAGCCACACTGGCAGCTGCGTCCTGGCTGCACAGCTGGCACGGGAATTCCCTGCCCTGGAGCCCATGTGGCTCCTGTCTTAGTGGAGGAAGGGGTGAGGGGCTAGAGAGGGGGTGTCCCGGACCAATGGGACCTGGGGCCTAACCTGACCCACAGGATGGCTGCTCCATCCACCCTCACCCTGTGGACATCTCTTGCCCACCCACCCATGGCCAAAATGAGGAACCCCCCACCATGGTGATCCTGTCTGCCAGCCCCAAATTTAGGACCCAGAGTTGGACAGGCCAGAGTGCAGAGGAACACCAGCCCTCCACCGCAGCTCACACGGCAAAGCAGATGGGAACATGCCCAGCCATGCCAGTGCAGGGTCCAAGCGGGGGCACTCGATAGGGCAGGGCGGGAAGAGCCCGGAGGAGGAGGCTCCAGCCGCCAGCACGGCACCCTTCTCCCTGAGGATGGGGACACAGAGAAGGAAGCAGAGGGTACCGAGGCTCCCTGCAGGAAGGGGAGGGCTGCGGGTGTTTCTGGGGCAAGAAGGGCCAGGAGGTGGCCTCCTCGGTCTGACTGATCTGAGGGGAATCTGGGAGGTGCCCTGTGCCTCCCAAGTCCCCGCCTGTGGCCTGGAAACCCGGAGACCCCTGCAGAGGCAGAAGTCGCACAGTGGCCTCAGGGGCAGGGTCCCTAGAGGAGCCAGGAGAGGAGCCTCGGAGAAGCTGCCACCTTCCGGGGTCCTGTGCTGTGTCGGGGTTGGGCCACAGGTGCCTGAGTGGATGTTAAATGGCTGACCAGATCCCCATCCACCTGTCGATAAGTGGACATTGACCAAGGGAGGACAGGCACCGGGAAGCAGTTCGGTGGCTGGGGTTTCCCCCGAGCCCTCAGCAGCCAGCCTGAGGCTCGGCTCCCCTGCTTTCAGAGCTCCCCCCACCCCCCACAGTCCTGTTCCAGCAGCGTCACGCGCCCTGAACCAGGAGAGACAGTCAATGCGTCAGATTCTGAACACCCATGCGTCTGTATTTCCACCTTCCGAGTCCTGTTTGCAGTATTTAAACGAGACGTTGGAGATGTGCTTTGAGATGAAGCCTGCTGGAATACGAAGCCGTCACTGCTGAGATCACCCCAGACACGCTGCAGATCACCCCTCCCTCCTCCAGACGGGGACAATCCTGCAAAGGAACAGGCATATCAGACTTTCTACATCCCGGCTAGACTCTTTCACCATGGGCTAACACCACAGAACGATCTTACAGGTTCTAAAAACGTGGGTGTCCCCCATCCCAGGCCTTTGACTGGAGAACGGAGCCCCTGCTTTTTCTAGAGTGAATTCTAGCAGCTGTGCGACCTCCACCAGTAATTTGTCTCTTATTCCCAGAAGGTGCCAGGCACGAGGAGTCGGTGGGCTTCCTTCTGATCCAGGCCCACACTTGGGGCTAAGATGAGGCCTTCCCTGCGAGTGGGAGCCAGGCCTATGGGGCGAGCAGCCTGGGACCTCCTGGGACTGTAGAGGAGAGGGCAGAAGGGCGACCCCCAGCCCGGAAGGACACCCCCTAGGCCAGCCAGGCCTCTAGCCCCAGATGATCACCACGCAGAAAGCACCCCGTTTCTCAGGGCTTCTCACGCGCAGAGTGACCTGGGGCCCCTGGGATGAAACGCATGCATTTATGAAATAAGACCAGGATTGAGCATCAGATGAGATTGCTTGGGTGGAAAACGTCGGGAAAGAGGGCATGACCTTGGTGCTGTGCGGGTGAAGGATCAACCTGTCCAGAATCACTGTGGGCCACCTGGGCCAGGTGAACAAAGCCAGCCGCTTTTCCAGACCCCCTCCCGCTGGGTCCTCATGGAGGGCAAGTGGGTGGGAGGGGCGGGGAGGCCTGCAGGGAGTGCCTCCACGAGAGGCGCTTGGCCAGGCCGCAGATCCGGCAGCTGGTGCTTTTACTTTAGTTCTCTCTCTCTCTCTCTCTTGCTCTCTTATTCTGTTTAACGTTTTTCTAACACTTTTCTATTTACTTTCAACAAGTTAAAGAACTTTCTGTGGCAGCCGGGCGCAGTGGCTCACGCTTGTAATCCCAGCACTTCGGGAGGCCAAGGCAGCAGATCACGTGAGGTTGGGAGTTTGAGAACAGCCTGACCAACATGGAGAAAACCCATCTCCACTAAAAAAAAGAACACAAAATTAGCAGGGCATGGTGGTGCATGCCGGTAATCCAAGCTACTCGGGAGGCTGAGGCAGGAGAATCACTTGCACCCAGGAGGCGAGGGTTGCAGTGAGCCGAGACCATGCCACTGCACTCCAGCCTGGGCAACAACAGCAAAACTCCATATCAAAAAAAGAAAAAACAACTTTTTGTTTTATTTATTTATTTTCCCATGGTAAAATACGCATAAGATAAAATTTCCCCATTTCAACCATTTTTAGGTGTGTGGTTCAGTGGCACGGAGCGTACCCACACTGTGGACCGTCATCGCCGCCATCCTTCTTCAGAATGTCCCGTCTTCCCAAACTGAAAGCCTTCCCCACTGAATGCTCCCTCCTACGCCCCGATTCAGTCCCCAGCCCCTGTCACTATGTAGCAGACTGCTCTAGGGACCTCATACAGGTGGAAGCACACGGTGTCTGTCCCTGGCGCCTGGCTTGTCTCACTCAGCACCATGTCCTCAGGGTCCATGCGTGCCGTGGCATGTGTCAGGCCATGTGCTTGCTTTTTGAGGCCTGCTCCCATTTCCCAAGCATAGGCCATCTTTCACTTGCTCACGCCTCTGTCCGTGGGTGCACGAGTGGCTTCCATCTCTTGGCTGTTGTGAGTAAGCCTGCTGTGAACATGGGCATACAACCATCTCTTTGAATCTCTGCTTTCAATTCTTTTGGGTATATACCCAGAGATGAAATTGCTGGATCACCTGGTAATTTGATGTTTAATTTTGTTTTTTTGAGGAGCTGCCATACTTAATAGTTTTTCGAAGGCTTAGGGTTTCTTTGAGAGTTTCCCTCATATTTTTTATAAGAGTGTCACAGAACTAATTTTGATGAAAAATTCTCGTTCTCTATCTCCTCATTCTGAGGGAATAAATTAGTGTGGTTTGAATATGATGTAATTGCATACAAACCCAGCTATAAAACTGGGCACTGTGTGCTGGCAGAGGTTCAGAATTTGTGCCCGCTTAATAGGGAGGGTGTGTTTCCATGATATGCTAGCAGTGGGTCCTTTTAAAAGGGGGTGTATTCTGTTGCTGTTTAGAATTGACCAGACGTGGTAATAACAGTTGGTTTTACTATCATTTTAGATTCTTTACAAGCATCACACTCCCTGATTGCCTTGTTCCCTCCTATTACACTACCCACTGGCTACACCACTGATCATAACTGTAGATGTAGATTTGCCTGGGACTATAATGCTGATACAACAGCAAAGCTACAAATGGCTCTAGGCCCAGATGGTTTCACAGGTGATTCCACCACACTGTTAAGGAACAGATAATATTTAAATGGATGCAAAGCATAAATAAGGAAAGAAAATTTCCAAATTCTCTTTATGAAGCTACCATAAGAATGATACCAACACCCAATGAGACAAGCACAAAAATAAAATCATAAGCCAATCTTATGAATGAATATCAATACAAAAATGTGTAAGCCATGACCTAGGAGATTTGAAGATGGTTTGATATTAGGAATATCTTAAAATAGATCTCCATATTCATAGAGCCTATAATGTTGCAATAGTTGGGACATGGGCACACTAGTCAGACAGCAAAGAAATTAGGCAGAGGAACCAGAAATGGATCCAAAAACATAGAAGAGGTGATATTGCCTGTCAGTGTGATCAATTCCAGTTGTTCAGAAGACCCCAACTGAACAACTGAACTACAATTAGATAGTTTTCTAGAAAAAAATAAAATTACTCCTTAAGCCCTCCATATGTTACAGCTATGGCAGATATTTTTGTAAAATTGGAAACCATAAACATACTAGAAGAAAACAGAGTCATTTTCTTTACTAGTTTTAGAAGGAGGAAGATCTTCTGAAAGAGAACCCAAACTCAGAAGCCATAAAAATGGATAAAAATAAATAAATAATAAAACTAAAAATGTTTGCCTAGTGTAAAACACCACCACTGTAAACAAAGACAGGTGAGAAATGAACCAGTATCTGCAATGCAAGGCATGGGAAAAGCTTCATTTGGTTTATACATAAAGAGGTTACATAAATCAATGCAATGAAGACCAACAAAGTAATAGGAAATGGGCAAAGTACAAAAACAGCTCCCAAAAGGGAAGTGTGAAGGCTGTCAAACATATGGATAGATACATGCACTAATGGGAAAAAAGAAAGAATGCAAGTTCAAATTAGAATGTAAGACTGTTTTTAATCTATCAGATTGGCAGGGACAAAAATGTGAGAAGCCTCTGCTGGCGAGGAGTGGGAGAGGCATCCTAACCGATCACCGGTGGGAGCAACTTGTGATGCCTTCTTTGAAACAGGCACAGAAACGCACAGTGCACACACCCAGCAGCTCCACAGATACGTGCACACAAGTGCTAAATAACATCTGCACAAGGCCATTGACACAGCTTTACCTGCAAGTAGTCGGAATCTGGAAACTGCTGCAACATGCCCAGATAAGAGCCAGGTGACATAAATCACACTACTTCCAGACACTAGGATTTGTGACAGGCAGCTATTAAAAATCGGGAGGCGGCTTTCCGTGCAGCAATGCACGAGTTACTGCTGAAAGCACGGAGCCAGTTGCAGCGTGCGGAATGCTCCCCGGGCAGCAGCGCCTCTGGAGAGGGTCGGGAGTGCCCAGGGCTGCCATAACCAAGCACCACCAGCCGCCTGGCTTAAAACCCATCCTGTCACAGTGCTGGGGTCAGAAGTCCAGAGTCACAGTGGTGACTGCACCACACTTCCCCTGAGGCCTCCCAGGGAGAAGCCTTTGCTTCTTCCAGCTCCTGGTGGCCCCAGGTGGCCCCTGGCTTGCAACTGTGTCACCTGGCCTCTGTCTCCATCTTCACAGGACCCTCCCTGTGTGTGTCTTCTCCCCCTCTCTTCTCTTCTAAGAACAGTTTCCTTGGATTCAGGCCTGCTCCCACTCAGGATGACCTCAGTGGGAGATCCTTCATTACCTCTGCACGCACGGTTTTGAGGGGCTCACTATGCCTCCCTAAAGGGAAGTAGCAGAGGCCAAATTAATCCAAGTGGAGAGTTTATTTGGGCCAAGCCTGAAGACTGCAACCCGGGAGCGCAGATTCCAGTTGCCCTGGGTCTACCTTCTACCCAGCAGCTGTTCCACATGACTTTTAAAGGAAAGGGCGGGTCAGGAAGCCGGCTGATGCAAAGTTGTCTATCAGGAATTCTCATTCGTTTACAGAACTAGCATTGAGGAGCGATTGGCTGCGCATTGTTAAGCTACAGGGTGCATGTGGGTTACAGTGCCCGGAGTGGCGTTACTGGGTTGATCCACAGCGACCTGCGGCAGTAGTAAGAGGTTTCGACGCCAACACACAGCTCAAAGCGGGGAGGGAGCAGGGTGTGACCGCTGCCTCATTTTAGTGTCTCTCTCTGTGCCTGATAATTAAAAGCACGCACATTCCTCAGACAAAAGTGTTTTTTCTCACCATTCAAACCACGCCTGCTGGAAACAGGTGAGGAAGATATCATGGCCTCTGCCCTCTGAGAATTTATACCATGCCTGGAATTACCTATTCCCAAAATAAGCAGCTAGAGCTATTCCAGGCAATGAGGAGGCCTGTGCGGAAACCGTCTCCGATGCAGGGCTGGCCACACCCCACCCCCCCGTGCTGAGGACAGGCCCGGAGCCCTAGAGGGGCAGTCTGACCCCCAACACCACCCTGCAGCTGGGCTTCGCATGTGCTCGCTGCTCTGCTATTACAGGGTAGCGAGATCTCATCTCTGAAAAAAAAAAAAAATACATATATATAAATTAAATCTCTTACTTTTAACAATGCAAAATTCTTTACTAATGCCAACACATTTCCACTTTATGGTAACTCACTCATCTATTACTTTAGCTGGCCGCCCCACTCCAAAGCGCACACACACACGCACACACACGCACACACAGGCGCGCTGGCCACGGGGGGGAAGCCACAGGGCAGTGGCCTGCCTGGGGACAGGCGGCCAGGAGGTGTGGCAGGCGCCCTCCTCCCTCCCTGAAGGGCGGGTCCAGGAACAGCTACGCTCCCCCACCCCCAGCATTCCCTTCCCCATGGGCCCCACAGATTTGCATGTGAGTGACCCAAAGCTAGGTCAGTCACAGGCAAACGGGTCTAGGCAAATATTGTCAGCCGGATTGCTTCTGCAAACTCAGTGTCTGGTGGAGCCATCTCCTTCCTGGGCCCTTTGGTCTGCTCCCCGTTAGTCCTGAGAACAAACCCTGCTCCCCAACCCTCACCCCCGGCGCCCTCCCCGGCCCCCAGCACCCCATCCTGATTCACCCAAGCTTGTGCTGCACAGAATCCTCCGCCTGTGAACCTGTGTCCCAAAGCGCATGGCTTGGGATCTGGAGGGGAAGCGGGGAGGTTTACAGGTGCCCAGCCAGACCCGCAGTACCAGTGGTTCCCAGACGGGTGGTCTGGACCCTGGGACACCCGGTGAGGCCTGCACAGTCTGGGCCGCCACGCTTTGCGGTGGGGGCATTCAGCTTCCTGCAGTGCACAGGGCAGCCCCCACCAGAAGGAATTTTCCAGCCCCAAATGTGAGCGGCAGGAGCCAGGGCCCGAGCATCAGGGCTGATGGTAAAGCTGCCCCGGGCAGAGGGTGAAAAGTTCTCCAGAGGAATCCGGCGGCTCCTGTGACTTCTCTGTGAGGAGCGTGTCCCCTTTCGGGGAAGCCCTCCCGGGAGACAGACGGGGTCCGTTCTTGTCGATCACCTCACAGAGCTGGAGAACTACAGCCCTGCTGGAGGTTAGGGTTTGGGTCTCTGCGCCCAGGCGGTGGCCCGGCTCGCCTGCTGCGCAGGGAGGGCGCTCACCCGTGCGGCCTCGGGCCTGTTCTGCCGGGACCCCCCCACACTGCGGCCCCATCCCGGGTTTCCTGGCCCTTCTCTGGACTCCGCGGCCCCAGCCCCTCTGAACTGCCCTAGGATCTCCTTGGACTTACCAGGTCCGTTCGGTGGGCCCCACGTTGTGGCTGTGGAGACTCTTACTGGCTGGAGCTGCAAAGCTGCTGTGACCCGGGACTGCGGCGGGCTCGGGAGACTCTGCAGTTATGGAGACGGCCAGGAAGCCACAGTCCCTTCTCTCCACAAGGGGAGGAGGTGCCACGCGGTGGAAAACATGCCCTTCCCGCCAACGTGCACCTCCCTTGGGCTCCCGCAACGCCAGGGCTGGTGAAGGCACCTGGCCTGGTGGCCTCAGGGCATGGGGCTTCCGGGAGCTGGAATCCGCAGACCCCAACAGTCCCGCAGTGGGGAGGCCCTGCTGGGCCCGGAGGTTCTCACAGACCCTGGAGGGAACAGGAAGGCTGGGGAGGGCTCCTGGGGCCTTACCTTAGGCCTTCCTCCTGGGGTCTGAGGCCTCTAGAACATTCCCAAAACAAGACGGCCACAGATGCTGGTGGTCTCGGTTGGTGTGGAGTCTGAGGGCGTGGCAGGATAACAAATCCTTCTCCTGGGTCTCCTGTCCCCCTCTAATACTGTTCTTTGCACACTTTCTCACTGCTGGCAGGAAATCATTTTCTCATGAAAACACATCGACCGACTCCCCTGTGTGATTCTGCTGTGGGGAGGCCCCTTTGGAAGGTCGGCGAGAGGATAGGCGGGTGGGGCCGCCGACGGTCACTGTTGAGGGTCCCCCATCCCTGTCCACGGTTGGCACTGCGCTGGGGTGAGTCTGTTCTGTTTGGGGTCACCCGTAGTGACAAGCCCACAAACAGGCCCACACAAGATACGTTCATGTCAAATCATCGGAATCTTTGAACGTGGCCTTCTTTGGGAAAAGGGTTTTGGAGATGCAGTGAAGTTAAGGATCTTGAGATAAGGCCATCCTGGATTATCTGCGTGGACTTGACATCTAACAGCAGGTGTCCTTCAAGAGACACCGACACGGAAAAGAAGTCCATGCCGATGGAGGCAGAGACTGAAGGGCGCAGCCACAAGCCAGGGAAACCTGGCCTACTCCACCAGGAGCCAGAAGAGACCAGGAAGTATCGTCTTCAGCCACGCATTCAGAACATGCTCGGTTTCACCTGATCTTGGCAAAACCAAGAAAGGATCTTCCCCTGGAGCCTTCAGAGGCAGCACAGCCCTGCTGGCACCTTGGATTTCTGGTCTCTAGAACTGTGAGAGAATCCATTTCTGTTGCTGGTTTTGTTTTGCATTTTTTTTGAAGCAGGATCTCACTCTGTAGCCCAGGCTGGAGAGCATTGATGCAATCACAGCTCACTTCAGTCTCCTGAGTACCTGAGACCACAGGCACACACCAACACATCTGGCTAATTTTTTTGTGTGTATGGTTTTTTTAGAGATGGGGTCTTGCTATGTTGTCCAGACTAGCCTCAAACTCCTGGACTCAAGCCATCTGCCTGCTTTGGCCTCCCAAAGTGCTGGAATTACAGGCATGAGCCACCACACTCAGCCAATTTCTGTTTTGTTAGGCTGTGTGTGTGATAATATGTTTGGATGGTCTCAGGAAACACCCCTCCTAATTTGGGAGGATGAGAACAGGGAAATCTATAGCAGCTTGTGGATGAGAATTTTCAGGCACAATAATTACTCAGATGTTCTTTCACTGGAAATCAAAGCAGAAGACAGCCGACTGTTCAGGGTTCAGAGGTAGGTTCTGTCCCTGAATGTACTGAGATCAAAGACAGACGTGCAGGGCGAGCTGGCCTATCCAGAGCATCAGCTGGTTCCGTTGGCTGCTTATCATCAGCTCTCTGTGGACCCAGGTGGCTGCTTGGGCACCTCAGCCGGCAGGAAAGAGGAGAGGATGGAGGAAGGATGTCATCTGCCTGGCTGCCATGACAGAACACCATATGCGGTGGCTCAAGCCGCAGGCATTTCTTTCCCCAGCTCTGGAGGCTGGAAGTCTGAGATCTCGGCCGGCAAGCTTGTATTCTGGGGAGGGCTCTCTTCCTGGCTTGCAGATGGTCATTGTCTTGTTGTATCCTCAGATGGCAGAGAGAGAGAGTCCTGGGGCCTCTTCCTCTTCTGAGAGGGCACTAATCTCCTTACAGGGGCCCCCTCATGACTTCATCTAAATCTAATTCTCTCCCAAAGGCCCCATCTCCAAATCACACTGCATGGGGAGTTTGGGCTCCGTGACTTTGCAGAGCACAGAGTTTGGGGCACAGCAGAGGGCGTGGTCCTGCCCATTAAGGATGCTTTCTGGAGATTGCACACAACACTTCTGCTTAAAATTTGGGGGGGTCAAAATTTAGGCACATGACCACATCTAGCTGCAAGGGAGGATAGGATTCGTATCCAGCTAAAATTAGGAAGTTCACATCACAATGTGCTCCAATAAGAGTGGGAATTCAGACTTCCTCCATGTTGCTTCATTGCTTTACGCCTCTTCAGTCCTTCATCTCGATCCTGGTGTCTCATGGTCCAATGTGGCTGCCTGAGTGGCTGTCATCACCTCCGCATTCCAGCCAATAGACTGTGCCTCACTTAGTCCAGATGTAGTGTAAGGAATGCAGGCTTTTATCTGAATGCAGTGTGTCCAGCTAAAAGCTGGGGTTCCTGTTATTCAGGAAGAAGGATGGAAGGGGTGGGGATAGCTGGCAGAATTTTGCCCACCGCCCTGATTGCCCCAAGGACCATGGACAGAACACTGGTGTGTAAACCACCCTCCAGTTTGATCTTTAGCTGCTCAGATTCCATCTCTCAAAGTCCACACTATAAACTCCCAAGTGCATGAGTCACCGCTTTGTTTCTTACTCTTAGGGTCTAGGCTGGTGCCGGGCAAGTCCCAGGAGCATGAGCGGGGCACGCGCTGGCCGAGCTGACGCTGGGTTGTATGGAGCCAAGCCGTGGGAGGGGAAGCGGGGCCCGCAGTGGCTGCCTGACCTTCAGGTATCCCGCCGCACACCCGAGGCTGGGTGCCTCCCCTGCGTGCTCTCAGTCCAGGCGTTCTGCACCTCGCCTCCCCCCAGCAGGACTTCCCATCCACACCCTCTGCGAGGCTTCAGAACGCTTTCTAACAAAGCCCGGGGGAAGGGAGCCTGTCGCCCTGCAGCCAGACACACTCAGTGACATTCTAGAGTCAAGGTCCGTTCAGCACCGGGCGAGCGAAGGCCCCATTCCATAAAGGGCAGAGGCCCGGCCTTGGGAGTTTACGGGAATAGGGAGCGGGTCACAGGAGCCTCAGCAAGTCTCTGCGGCTGGGGTCTTCAGCTGGCATGGCTTGCAGTGCCCCAGGCTGGGCTCAGAAGCCCCAGCTTCCTGTCCCTCTGAGAGCATCTCTGCACACACAGAGCAGGAGGGGACCGGGCCCCTTGTCTGCTCCAGGCGATGTGACTCAGCGTGGACGATGGCAACATGATCCCGAGCATGACGGGGTGGGAAGCTCTTCCTCCTTCTCCAGGGCAGCAAACGCTGGAAACGCATCCACCACGCAAATAGCAACAGACATCACTAGCAGCCGCACTCGCTCTGTCTGAGCTGGAGGCGCTCAGGGCCGCAGCGCCCTTTTCTGAGAGGAGCGGCTCCTGTCGTCAGCCTCCCCGGAGGGACAGCCCGGCGGTTATAATAGGCTCTTTCACGGCAGCCTAGAGGAATTACAAATGTAATTTTTCAGGCGCTTCCAAAAAATCAAGTAATTAGAGCTCATGCACGTAAAAGGGCCAGCTGTGAGATTTGTGGCTTGGTTTTTACAGGCACAGATTTATATATTAAAACGATAAAATATGTCCAGGGGAGCAGAGCCTCTATAATGCTTCCCGTGTCTTCTCTGTGCAGTTCCAGAAAACTCCGCCCCCGAGGACACCGAGCACAGCGTTCCCCAGGCTCTTCCTGGGGGCACGTGGGGGCTGCAGGGCTGGAGATAAAGTCCTGCATGTTCTCAAGGCTGGGGAAAGGACCTCACTGCCACCGCTGACCCCGGCGACGTCCACTTGAATCAGCTCAGTGTAAAGCAGACAAAAAAATGCTCTTGTCCTTCCAGGTCCTGATGTAGAAAGCAAAGTGGCAGAAAGGATTTGACGTTAAATTTCCGGCTCTCAAAACCAGGTGCAAGTTTGTGCTTGTGCGTGGCGGTGGGGAGGCCCAGGCTGGGCGGGTGGGGCCCATCCCGCAGGCGCACCGTTAACCCCTCCCTGCCCACGGGCCCGCAGCCTCCCCCGCTGCCCCCGCGAGGGTTTGAATTGCATTCCCTGCGAAAGATGCTGAGAGCCAACCCCCAGCACCTGTAAGTGGGACCTTCACTGGAAGCAGGGTCCTGGCAGATCAGGTTAAGATGAGGTCACAGGGAGGACCCAACAAGACTGGCACCTTTACTGAAAGGGGAGATTCCGACAGAGGAGCTTGTTCACAGAGGACAAAGTGAAGACACAGGGAGGAGACGGCCATCACCAGGAACGCCCCAGACTGCCAGAAGCTGGCAGAGGCTGGGACCAGAGGGTCCCTCACAGCCTCTGGAGGAGCTGGCTCCGACCACACCTACATCACAGACTTCTGGCCTCTAGGGCTGTGAGGCCAGGGATTTCCGAGGCTCAAGCCCCTCAGCATGGTGCTTTGTTATGTAGGCTGTGCTGACTCATACACCCCGGCTGATGAAAGGCTTCCTCATCAGTTTCAGTTGTGACCTGGCCACCTGGCCCCAAGAGACCCCAGGCACCTTGGCCCACTGCCCACCCCAGGTGTCCGTCCACGCCAATGGCTCCTATGCCACCATGGCCAGGTGGGGGCACTTCCTCCACCCAGCCCTGGATCACATGACAATTCCCTGTTCTCACTGTCTCCGTGACCCCCTCAGGGTCAGTGCTCCCACAGCGCTGGCAACGCTGGAGAACGTCTGGCCGGCTTCCTCCTTTCTCCAGACAGCAAGGCTGGGGATGGGCCTGGGGTTGTCCGAGGACACAAAGATGGTTTGCGGAAGGGCTGGCCTGGGGCCCAGGACTCCTGGTGCCTGGTCCAGAGCCTTTCAACCCCCACCTTGCCAAACCCGAGCCAGTGCGACACCCAGCTGCAGCGGCCAGACTGTGAGCCCAGGGTCATCTCGAAGCAGACACCAAGACAGGATGAAGGGCAGGAGGATTTCATCGGGGGCTTATAAGGGAGGGAGAAAATGGGGAAGGAGCGGGGAGGCTGGGAAGGCTGTGGGACAGAAATTAGGGTCTGACTGCCAGGGAGGTGGAAGGGGAGGGAGCAGAGTGGCAGGTGCAGGCTGTGGGGAGCCCTGGAGACGTGGCTGGGGCGGACGAGTCCCAGTGGGGACAGGACTAGGGCTGGTTCTCAGCCACATCCCCAGCACCTTGGACAGTGCCTGGTACATAGTAAATGCTCATTGTAGGTTTGATGAGCGAGTGAAGGCATCGCTGGCGATGTGTGTGGGAAGGGCTCTCGGAGCCTTCTGCCAAGCAGAGTGGAGCCTGAAGGCAGTACAGGGCATCTACGTTCTCTCCATGTGACCCCTTGGCCCCCGTGACCCAGCCCTGCCTGCTCCATGCCACGGAAGTCTTAGACACGCCGCCCTGGGCTGCAGCCTGCTAAGCAGGACCTCAGAGCGAACGTGCTGCCTGACGTGCTTGGCCAGCCTCCTTCGGCGCCAGCCCGCTGGCCCTGGCTGCGGGAAAATGCCTTCTGTACTGCTTCGTCATGGCCTGGTTTGTTCAGCCAGCTTGGCAGCGAATGGCCACATGTCGGTCATTAAGGCAGCAGGTCAGCCGTGGAGCTGGGTGGCTTCCAGCTGCCATAGAGCCGGCCTGAGATCGACCTCCTCCCTGCTTCTGAGAAGGGACTGGGCACACAGAGTGCGGCCTCGCCGTGTTTTCAGTCATTTCCCTGGTTATTTTCCTGGCTGCAATGATGAACCAGCCACACGGCTGCCCATGCGGGCCTGGGTCTCCCCTGGCTCAGGAGCCCCACAGGCACTCTATAAGGTTGGACCGGGGACAGTGGAGGAAGTATCCCCGTCCTGCTGTGGGGTGCCTGGCTCCCAGCTGCGGCCTGCCCATGTCCCTGGGTGCCCTCGGGGCTGAGTCAGGCCACCTGCTGTGCCTCCCCTGGCCCTGCCCTGGGAGGGTGGCACTCGTTGGGTGCCAGCTGTGCTCCCACCTTGGCCTTCACCTCCACTCTGCCACAGGGAAAAGGAGAGGAGCATTGCGCTGGCCCAGTCACCCCAGACGAGCTGGCCTACTGGGAGAGGCAGTGGGTCTGTCCCCAAATCTGAGTCAGGCAGGGGCTGCTAACCACTGATCTGCTCTGCCC
>PVKP010037701.1:0-21452 GCA_004027715.1 Plecturocebus donacophilus | reverse complement strand
AGTGGATTTTGTGCGGAGAACCGCCGCGCCGGGGCACCGGCAAAGCAGCCGCGCCGGCCGAAACAGCCGAGCCGGCCAAACAGCCGCGCCAGCCGAAACTGCCGCGCTGGCGACCCGTGGGGCTGCTCTGCCTGGGGATCTCCTGGTCTGGGGGTAATAAAAATCCGTCTGGAAATGCGGCGTCCACTCACCCTCTGCAGTTTCACTGGGAGCTGCAATCCTGAGCTGCTCCTATGTGGCCACCTTGGATCTCCTTATTTTTTCTTAAATCAAGCTAAATAATTAAGACCTCCTAGGTCCTCCTTTTTTTTTTCTTTTTCTTCTTTAGCAATGAAGTCTCATTGATAAATGAGTTCTGTAGTACAATTACAACTCACTGCAGCTTTGAACTCCTGGCTCAAAGTATACTCTTGCCTCAGCCTCCTAAGTAGCTGGGACTGCAGGCACAAGCCACCATGGCTGGTTAATGTTTTTACTCTTAGTTTTGTAGGGGTAGAGTCTCAATATGTTGCCTAGCCTAGTTTCAAATTACTGGGCTCAAGTAATCCTCCAATCTGAGCTTCCCAGGTAGTTGAGATTACAGGCACAAGCCTCTGCAATCAGCATCCCAATTTTTAATTTAAGTATAATGTATATATTATACTATATATATTATAAATAAATGTATATATATATTTTTACTTCATGAAATTCCAACTACAAACCATAACAACAATTTAAATGTAATTGTCTTTTGAAAATTTTTCCCTTCAAGAAATCAAACTCTCTGACACAACCTCATATCTATTTCCTCTATCCTCTATCTTCTAATAAATGTATTTATTATTTTTGGTCATGATGACCTCAACCTTTCCAATTTGTTTAGCTTATCATTTCATTTCTTCACTTCAGGCTGCCCCCATAATCCGTTGAATCTGGTATCTGCCTTCACCACTCAACTGAAATGCTGTTTTGAGTATCTGCAATCATTTCCTAGCATTCTTTCAGTTCAAGTGTATATTTAAAACTCAATATTCACACCACAGAAAACAATCCTGATGCACCCTAGTGCTAAGCTCTGTGTTTCCTTTCTTCCCTCCTCCTTGTGCTTCACTCCACCTGCATAAGGAGTCCAGCATCAGCTTGCTTGTATCTGTCCACCACCACCAACCTCAGAAGGACAAGAGATAAAGAAACCTGGTACCCCGATTGCAGGGGGCCGGAGTGCACATCATCCACCAGGTGACTATGAAGAAGAAGCCAACCGTGCTTGACAAGTCCACATAAAGCTTCTTCTAGTCATCTTTACTCTCCCATATTTTCACCCCTGTAGTCCACTTTTTTCCTCCCAACATTTATTTTTAGATGCAGGGGGTACATGTGCAGGTGTGTTACACGTGTAAATTTCATGACAAGGGGGTTTACTGTACAGATTATTTCATCCCTCAGGTAATGAGCCTGATAGGTTGTTTTTCCATCCTCACCCTCCACCCTCAAGTAGGCCCCAGAGTCTATTGTTTCCTTCTTAGTGTTCATGTCAAACAAACGACTCAAACTTAAATTATTTTCTTCTTCCTAAACGTCTTTACTAAACCTGGGCCTCCTGAAACTACCTCTCTCTCTATATAGATGTATATGTGTGTGTATATATATGTGTGTGTGTGTGTGTCTGTGTGTGTATACATACACACACAAACATTGTAGGTATGCATGAGTGTGTGTTTCTTTTTAATAATACTCTCCTAAATTATTCGTATCTTTGCTGAATGCTCCTTTTGCTTGTGGAGTCTAATGTAGCCTGGGGTGTTTCATGAGAATTCTACTTCTCAGGTAATTATCTGAGGATGCAGTTTGATATGGTTTGGCTCTGTGTCCTCACCCAAATCTCACTTTGAACTGTAACGATCCCTATATGTTGTGGGAGGGACCCAGTGAGAAGTAACTGAATCGTGGGAGTGGGTTTTTCCCATGCTATTCTCATGACAGTGAATAAGCATCATGAGATCTGATGATTTTATTAAAGGGAGTTCCCCTGAACACTCTCTCTTGCCTGCACCATTGAAGACAGAACTTTCCTTCTCCTTTGCCTTCTGCCATGATCGTGAGGCCTCCCTGGCCATGTGGAACTGTGAATAAATTAAACCACTTCCCTTTATGCATTACCCAGTCTCGAGTCTGTCTTTATTAGCAGCGAGAAAATAGACTAATACATAGTGGCTGGCCTGTCTTTCCTCAGCTTGAACCTTAGGACCAGGAAGTAGAATAGAGTCATCATTTTGCTTTCATTTGACTTCTAGACATTTTGTGTGTATATAAGGAGGAGAATGGTTTCCTGCTATGGGCAAGACTTCCACAAGCCTAGCACTCCTGATCTGTCTCTGTCATCTCACTTAACTCTCCCCACGGGGAGATATGACTTATTTCTAAATTAGTCGTAGAAATGGACTCCTTCCTCTTCTATGTCCAGGGAGCCAGTGTGCAGGCAAGAAGCATATATTCTGGTTTTCACCTCCATTTCATTTACTTCGTTCAAGACAGTCCTCAACTGTAGAAGCCTGAGGTAGTTCAGTGCTATCTGTAGCTGAGTGAGTGAATCTAGTTTCAGGCTAATTTTTGGAAGCCCGTTACTGTATACTTGGGCCACATTTTCCAAAGACAACTGGACTCAGACAATTTTAATCTTGAATATGTCATTAACTAGTTATGTGAGCCTGAATTGCTTCAAGTTTTACTTGGAAAAAATTGTGATACTTTACCCTCTAGTTTTGTTGTGAAGATGAAATGATTTAGTAAAATTTAAAATACTGTTCAATGTGCCTCACTTGTACTGATTGCTGGCTGGTATTAAAAACTAATGTGATCTTTTGATCTTCTTATACCATAATCTATTTATCTTAAGGGTTTCATTTACAGAAGAGGAGTTGGATTTATTTCATCTCTCCACAAACCCCAACACAGGTCATATTCCTCCACTCTATTATTAAATCAATGAAACATACAAAAACCCTGCTCCTTTGAGGTTCATGCCATTTGACTGTTATATCCTTGATTTCTTCTTATTCCTATCAGCTCCTGGCTTTCTGGATAGTCCTACTGCTTCCAGTCAACTCTTCTTGGTCTTTTGCCAGAATCTGAAATGGTATATCAGATTCTCATTTTCCAGGTGTAGAATTTCTGATCATTTTCTAATATGCGATGACTTTCCTGATTGTTCTGTATGATTTGGTTTATTTGTGCCTATTTCAACTGTCCAAAGATTATATCAATACCTGACAAAGTGAGCAATCTGGCTCAGAAAATATAATTTGTTTTACTTGTTTACTTAATGTAAGTGGCTATGCCTCTTAAGACAGCTAGGCACATACCGTTTGCTTTTCTTGGACTGCCTCATTCATTTTTATACCAGCTCTCAAAACTTACTTCTAAAAGGAAGCCTCCTCCAAATGAACCCACCTACCTCTAATTCCTCCTTAACTCAAATTTTAGTTTCTATAGTATTACAGTATGCATATTTCAATTTGTAATTTTAAATTATTGTCTTGCAATTGCTTCCAATTTTTATCAGGAATGCTTTCTGAATAATTAAACAAATAATAATTTTGTGAAAAGCAATAAAGGTTTTCTCACTTTTTTCCTCTCCATATCTTCAAAGAAGTTACTTTCTCTTTTAAAATAGTGGATGCTCAATAAATTCTATTATCTGGCACGTGTAAGTGCATGATAACATCTTATTTCTTTCAGCTTTGAATTATTATAAATGAATTGATCAGCTATATTTTTAAAAAATTAGTTTTTGATATTGTGTGTGTGTGTGTGTGTCTGTGTGTGTGTGTGTGTGTGTATTCCTAATCCCCACTGGATAAAGATTTAGATAAGCTATCATGAATTTTACCAAGACCTGAGGAATAGAGCTCCCTCTAACAATGTATATCATAATTTGTTTTATAAGAAGAGCTTTTCAAGTTCAAAAGCAACACTTCTGCTATTCATTAACACATTTTTCTGAACAGGGCAATATGGAGAATTACTTTGGACAGAATTTCAGTGTTTTAAAAGTTTACGTTGTTTTAAAACAGTATAGGCTCAGTTTGACTTTGATCATTCTAACTGCACTATTGAATTAGGGAGGTGAATAACAACATTTTTTCATTGCTTCTCCCCAAGTCCCCATGGGCTATAATCTGCAATTCAGAGCTTTCTCTTCCATTGATTTTAGTACCATGCCATGCTAGTAGGTGAGAAAATCAAAGTAACGGTAAACTTGAAATCTGTCTGTGATAGTGTAGCTTCAATAGTTCTGTTTGAATGATTCTGTTAGCCAGTCATCTGTTAGACAGGTTGTTTTAAATGTATCCTTCTAAAAGTCATACTCTCATCTCCATGGTCTGCTGTGACTTACTGTCAAATTTCAGGAATTCTGGTTGACTTTATGGTAATATGTAATTACAGAAGAACATTTCTTCTTGGTTATAATGGTTTATTGCTATTATTGCAATATTGCTAATATTGATAGTATCTCCTTGTTATGTTATTCTTCCAGTTCATTAAGAAGAAAAATGTATTTTTCTGCCCACTGAAATCTGTCTATTTGTCTATCTATCCTATTATTAATTAAATAAAGGGGATTCCAGGATTTCTTTAAAGAGTCATAGATCTATTAGTTTTTGTTCACTTCATTAACCCCTTTAATAGTTGTACCTTCTTCTAGTGTATCATATTAAATATCAAGCAGAGTCTCCAAGTCCTCTAGCAGATTCCAGAATTCTAGTCACATCAAAATATTTTTGGATTTTTTTTTCTCACTAATCATCCAAGGTGGTCTGTAGTCTCAGACTTTGCTTTCTATGTTTCTCTGGACTAGGAGCCTTTTGCTCCAAGTGTTCTTCTGTATTGTGTCTGAATGTCAAGAAGTCAGTAAACACACACCTAGTAGGTGATGCCACATGCCATGCATTGGAGAGCCTCAGAGCTCAGAAACTCATCGCCCATAATCACCTTTCTAATAAGCCTTTCTAGGTGTATATTCTAGAAAGCAAAAGTGAATGTGTTTCCACTCTATTTTACCTTCCTAGTTGGTGCCTCATGTCTTTCACAGTAAGATCCGTGCTGCAGTTAAAATGAACTCTGAAAACTCTTACTGACTACTTCCTTCTTGCTATTCAATCTCCTGCAATTGCTTACCCCTGCCCTTGGAATCAAATCTGAATTTTTGTCCAATTCGGGTTTATTTACCCTTATGTTTAGTACATGGAACTTTAGCATGCTTCAGAAGATGAAACTACAAAAATGTGACACTCAGAGAAGTCTCACCCCTCCCCTATGGAATTCATGCCATTTCCAACCCACTTTTCTCCTTACAAGACACCAATTACATTGGCTTCTAGTTTATATTTTCTATGTTTCTTATTGTGAAACTAAACAGATATAGATATGTGTTTCGCCATCTCTCTTCTTCCTTACATAAATTATAGCAACCTACATGTAAATTTTAAGCTTCATTTTTTTCACAGTATTTCCCAGAAATGACTCTGTAGGAGTAGAAAGGCTTGCTGCCTTTCCTCTCTATCATAAATGTTATGGCTGATGCTCCTATAGCAAGAGATAAGTTAAGAAGAGAAAAGCACAGCAGATGTATTTAATTAAAGTTTTACATGACATGAGAGCCTTCAGAAACGAAGACTCAGGGAAAATTGTCCATTTTTATGCTTGGGTTCATTGAGGAATGAACAGCTGTGTGAAAATGTGATTAGATGAAAAGGAAATGATCTAATTGTGATAGAATTAGTGGGCAAACCCAGCAAGGCATGTCTGTTCAGATTCTTTTGTCTCTCTGTGTGTCATTCTTTCTTCCTAAGCATAGGGCAGAATACTTTCTGGAATGAGGGTCTTATGAATGAATGACTATCAGACAAGGTGATCAGAGAATTTCTTTATGGCCAGCTCCTATACAGAAAAGCTGGTGAAGTTTAGAGTAATATTTCTATTTTCTATGACCTTCCTTTGAGAAGAGGAATTCTAGTTGCTATAGCCTGCTTTGGGGAGAAATGGACGCAAGAGAAAAAAAGGCAAGAGAAGGTCAAAAATAAACTTTGTTTCTGAGACCCTTCCAATGGCTTTCAGTTCAAAGTACTCAGCATGCCAAAGTGCCATATGGCGGGGCAACATTTTCTGAGCCCCAACAACTCCACGTTACTTAAACGTAATTTGCTGATTTTGTTCTATTCCTAAGTATCTTCTGGGCAGAGATCTCAACTGAGGAACATTCTCTTTGGATAAATAATGAAATTCACATTCTCGATAGCTGACATTAGCGATGGTGGTATAGCGAGAGCTTGTTGTTTCTTGTTCTCTTTCATTTTTGCATGTGATTTTTTTTTCTTTTTCTTCTTTTTTTCCCTTCACATTCACATCTCCAGGAAACATCATCTCTGCTGTATTTATCTCATTCTCCCCAGAAAAATGCAGCTCCAAGTCTTCAGCTTTTTTTTTTTCATATCTTTTTTGAAGTCTTATTTTATGGTTTGTGCTGTGAACAACTCAGTCTGAGATCTGTGTTCAGTATTTTAGCACTTAGTGTTGGACTTTTTTCCAGAGGGTGTCTTTTTAGTGCTACATCTAAGGTTTCTACTCTCCTCTCCTCTTTTCTTAGTCTCTTAAATTCTCCTTTGCCCACACACCACACACACACACATGCGAGCTTGCAGCCATGATTCACGCACCATCATTAGCTCTGTCAGCATTTGGAGTTTATTTTCCTACTTAAAAATGCTTTGAAATCTGAGAAGTTTCTCATATTCTAATGATAAGAGAGGGATGGATTGTGTGTGATTTTCTTTGTGTTTGCTGCTGATTATATGTATGGTTTTAAGAGAGTTGTGCAGAAAGGGTCAGATGTCTTATTTTGTCATTATTGTCTAAACAAAGCAATGTTTAAGATCTGAACTTTTAACGTGGTCTGGACAGTGTTTCATAGTCCAGTCCTGTCTCAACTTTCTCCTGAGACTCTTTGTTTGCTCTTTCTACTCTGGCAATGCTCAAGTTCTTTACATCTAGGCTGTCCATTGCCTTTTAGCCTTTGAACGTCCTTTCTGTTACAACCTAAACTTTACTTCCTTAGACAGGACTCTCCTTACCCTCAAATATAATTTGTCTCCCCTTCCTGTATGGTTCCATAGTACCTGACAGTTTCTCTTAACCTCATTTAGAAAGCTTGTACATTTTTTAACTTAACATTTAAACTTATCAGATTAATGTCTTTCTCACCTGCTTTTCAGTAAGCTTACTTTGGTTTATCACTGTTTCCCTAGTGTCTAGAAAAGTAGTACTTTTTTAGTTTGTGTTCCCAGAAACAGGTTCTGCTAAAGGCTTTGAATGCAGGTTGTTTATTTGCAGTGGGATCCCAGGAAACATTGGAAAAGGAGTGAGAAAGTGAGGTAGAAAAGAGACAGCAGCCAACAAGTGATTATTAAGTGATTTAACATTTCAGACAACGGAAATGTAATCCCACTAGGAATGTCTTGGAATCAGCACAGAACATGTGGTTCAGTGAGGTGAAGGAGCTGAGGATTTTTGCACTAGTTCCCGTAAGTCATTTGCTGATGATAGCTCCTGGGAATGTGGTAATTCTCTGGCACTCCTGGCCTCGTATATAAGTGAACAGAGGAAGATCCAATGGCCAGAAAGAAGTCCAAGCAAAGATGAAAAAGAACTGGAAGTAGAAACTTGTACCTGCATGTTAGCTCTGTACTAGGAAGTTTTAATGTAACATTTTATTTAAATCTAAAAGTAAACTCATAGAAAAAATAACTGTATTCTTATTTTAGAAGAAATCTTAGGCAGTTCTTGCCCAAACAATAATACTATGACCTTTCTTTGCTCAAGCTCATGGTTTATGAAATGAAAATATTCCAAGTCTTTATTGTAAACTTTAAATGAATTGATGCATAAAGGTTGTTTTAACACTGTGCCAGGCATGTGCTCAATGAATATTACACATATATTTCAAAGACTCTGACATGAAATTTATTAAACTAAGAATGTGAGAAGAAAAGACAAAAATAAATAATTAAAATACATTATATATGCCTATAAAAATGATTTTACTTTAATATTTATTTTGATATTGCTGGTAGATACTATCTTTAAGGTAAGTAGAATTAATTCATTCTTCTTTGTACCATTGTGGATTACTTCTTTCAAGAAAATACATGCTCAATTTCCCTTCCTTAAATATCTATTCATGATTTCTTACTATTTACTTATATGATTAAAACTAGTTAATATATGCTAATCATGAATTTTCTAATGTCTGAAATGCCAGTATGAGACAATAACTTTGAAAGCATAGAACTAAATGTATATTATGTATGTATTAATTTGAGAAAGCAAATTTCCTTTTCTCCCATTGAATTTTAAACTGTACTCTCTGAAAAAATGTCAGAGTTAAAAAGTCAATGCTTTTTATGTTGGTAATATATCTGTGGCTTAGAAGAACCAGCATTTATATAATACAGTAATAAGAATAATTATTCAGTCTCCTTAAAAGAAGTTAAAAACATGGAAATTGGATTGGCTGTGCTAACACCATAATTCATTGGTCAGAATACAGTAGATACACTGCCATTATTTATATCAATAGACTCATTAAGGAGCTAATGATTTTTCTCCTTGAGTTATTATGCTCCTCTGAATAGTCAATGAAGCCTTGGGCAATTCCCTTCATCCAAACAATCTGCTTTTGCTTCTCTGAAGGAGCATTAGACAAATTATCTTACAGAAATTATAGATACTGAAAAAGAAGCTTTCATACTCTTTAATATAATCAATTCTGAGTTATTTACTATGGAATAGTGTTTAATATTATTGGTAAGCAGAATTTTAAAATTAAAGAGACCCAGGTTCAAATCCAAACCTACTTCATATTTGCCAAAGTATGTATGTTCATACATTAAAAAGTTATTTAGTTTCTGTAATTTTCAGTTTACATACTGTATGAGAAAGAAAATCACAATCTCATAAGGGTATTACAGGAAATTGTAAAATAATGTATACCAAGCTACTCCTAAAGTAACTGACAACTCATTGAGACTTAACAAAAATGCTATTGATATTCTTCAAATTTCTTTTAAATTGGAGTGCAAATTAAGGTGACTGCTTAGGGGGAACATCATTTGAATTTGCTTAATCTTTGTACCATAATGCTCCTTAAAAACTCTCTGTATAAGTAGCAGAATTTAAAAGGAGTCTTGTAATTCATCTGTAATTGTGGCTGTTTTAATGCAGTTTAATTAAGTATACAATAGACAGAACTGTTGCTGGTTGGGCAACTTCAAGTATTAATTTGCAAGTGTGTCTTCTCAGGCCCCTTATGAGACACAATGACTCAGAGAAAGCAACTACTCAGTCCTGAGAGATGTAAATCAGAGTTCTAAGTGACTTCACATTGAGCATTTCATTAACGTGTGTCTGCTACTGTCCTAAGCAATTTTAAATACAATAATTCATTTAATTTACATGGTAACTTCCTGAGGTCGCAGAGTAGAAAACATCGGTGGCTTTATTAGTCACTTTTACATGGCTGTGCCTTTACACTCTAGGTGCTGTGACTTTTGAGGGCCAACTGTTCACAGATGCCTTCATCACTGGAGAATTACTTTCCTTCTCACTAAGGCATCTTGTTAGAGAGATTAGCAAGGTATAAAAGGTGTTGCTTTGCCAAAAGGAGAGGCCAATTCTGTTTTTCCCCCCATAGACTCATTCTGAAATAGGCTCCCTGGTGAACACAAGTGTTTTGATATTTACCTATTAGTGAGGCCCCCTCCTATATTGAATTTGGGATAACCCTGTGTAACCAATAGAATGTGGCAAAAGTGATACTGCATGACCTAGAGGTTGGTTATAAGAGGCTTTGAAGCACCTGCAACTGTCTCTTGGAATATTCGTTCTGAGGAAGACAAGGCAGGATGCAACAAAGTCTGCCTATCCTTGGGGGCCATGCTATGAAGAGCTCAAACCAGTCACAGAGAGAGTCTGCGTAGAGAGACAGAGGCTAGCTGGCCCTCAGGGGTTCCAGCCCTCCCAGCCCAAATGTCAGGCAAGTGAGTGAAGAAACCATTTTGGCCACTGCATCCCCAGTAAATGTCACATGGAACTTAAGCCTCCAGTCACGCTGTCTCAGCCACCTCCAGCTGTTTGAGCCACTTTATCTCACAGGGTGGTGCAGAGTCAAACTTCACTGTATCCTGCCCAAATTCCTGAATTGCAAGAATCATGAGACAATCTAAGGATTGCTGTTTTACTCCACAAATCTTTGGGTCAGTCTGAAGTAATCGATGATGAGACGCCATTGGTGGTCAGGTGCATGCTCGGCTTCCCCCACACCCCCAGTCTGTCCTGATCCTCACTTCTCCCTGTTTTCCTCAGCACAGCCCTTCAACAATTCACTTCCACAAGAAGCTTCTTCTTAGTTCTTCTAGATCATTAAGCCTAAAACAGGTAGGTTCTATTATGATTGTATTTTAAAGATGCTCAAATAGAGGCATAGATGAGTAAAGCCACTAACTCAGTTACACAGGGAAGACCTGTAAGAGCTGGAATTGGAACCTGACCCCTCCGCTCCCACAGCCTTTTTTCTTTACCAAAATGGTCTACTGCTCCTGACCAGAGTTATTGCTGCTTGCTATGGCCGGGAAATTGTGTTGAGCGATTGCGCTAAACCTTCAAGTCAAAGAAGCCTTAAATATAAAGAGCAATTACTGACTCACTTTCCGATTTTTTGTTTCCTATTCAGAGGGTCTGTCTTCTACTGTGAGACAGAATCCACTGTCGTGTTTAGCATGTAACCCTTCTGTGCGACGGCAGGAGGACAGCACATGGGGCTGCCTGGCTGGTCGCCAATTGCACTGGTGTTCTGTTTGCACCATGCCAATCCTTTTGTCACTTGTTAAAAATTCAGTGTTATCTCCTCTCCCAAACATTGCTACCATCTGCCTACACATGAATTTGACAATGATTTTGTAGTAATTGCAGCTGTGTGTCTGATACCAATTATTACACAGACTGGCCAATACAAATTTACTTTTAAGCATCTTTATTTTTCTTTAACTCTACCTTTCCAATCTTCCCTGCCTCCCTGTCTCCCTGAAGGTTTGTGATGGTCTGTCTTGAAAACTATTGATTATTTTCTGCTTCAATAAAGAATTAAAGGTATCACAGATTTTTTTTCTATACACTCATCCAACACATTAAAATAGCTCTAGGGGCTAATTTTTTAAGATCACAATAGAGTTATAATGCAGACTGGTAAAAGTATTCATTTAAATTTGTTAAATGAAGCCAAGATAACTAGTTAGTTTTACAGTAGTGTTTTCCCAAATATGTACTTACAAATAAATCAGTGCTTGCATTTATGGATCTTACGTTTCTTTTTAAAGTTCTTAGGAAATAATTCATAATTTAAAATAGTATGTTATTTGCTAGTGCTGTCTGAAAGGGTTGCTAGTTTCTCTTCAAAAAGAAACATTTGAAATAGCAAATATTTTTAACATCGTGATTTTGCAATTCATTCAGTGCATTGTTCATCTCCGTCTTCCCACCATCTTAGCTGTAAATATCAGTTAATATTTGTCACCTTTTTAGAGTAATAATAAAAATACTTCATACATGCACCTTTCAAACAAAAATCTTTTGTGTGAAATGGCTGGCAGGTTTCTTAAGGGAAAACCATGACTGATATAAAGCTGCTCACAACTGCAGGCAGGAGAGTCTTATAAATGTAAGAATGAAAACAGTAACAAGAAAATAAGACTTACCTTGAAAGGAAAGCAAAGCCATAAATACTGGTATAAAAATCTCTTGGTATATATTTTGGGAGTTTTGCCAATTAGTTGCCAGTTCCATTTATTAAGAATCCTGTGTCAAAAACTTGAAGAAGAGTGTACAGGAGAAAAATGATAACCACCGTAGATTTTTAATTAGAATGGGCCCTATTTACAAGAGACACATTAACGGAGAAAAACAAACAAAAGCTTCTCAACATATTTCATATATACATGGGAAATACCTAGAAAATGAGTACTGCCCAAGAGGTAGTTTTGAATTTCAGATTGTATAGTGTTTTTAAGAGAAACAGTATCTTTTTAGAGATATGACAGGACACAGAGGAAAGGCCTCGAATATATGGGCAGCAACTTTGTGGGAAGGTAAACAAATGGCAGATAAAGGTTAGTTAATAAACTTGTTAATATAAATTCTTCTGGTATCGTCTAAAGGTTGATGAGGGTCTAAGGCTGTCTTCAGTGTTTAACCTTTGTTTGCTCTGGTTGACATGCTTGAGGGTTGGGGGGTGGTATGTGGAGGGAACAGGATAGCTTTTGTCTCTGTAAATCTATATTCTACTTGTAGGCAAATAGAGAAAGGGCAGAGAACATTCCCGCATCTGCTTCCTCTCAGTTACTTCAACTCAACAATTCTTCATATTTTGGGGAGGCATATTCTGGACTCCCAAAAGTGTTAAAACACAAAGGCAGTAAATAACTAATGCAAAAAGTACCAAATAGTATTATTCTTAATAATATTGCTGTTATGAATACCTTTTTTTTTTCAAACAAACAAAATTCATAGCTATCACTCTCCCTGCAAATCCTACCAGGTACCACCGATGAATGAGTTTCACTCAGTTTTAGTAACCATGCCTCTGACTCTGCCTTAAGCTGGTCTGTCATTAGCATCTAACTCACTACCACTCATTCTTCCAGTCTACTAGACACTACTTCTTCTGAACCTCTCCAATCTTGATAAGTGGTCCTTCTTAGTTTTTCCATAATGCCAGGGTCTTCTATTCTAACACGTGTTTTCTTGTAACTATCTACTTGTTAGTTTTATTCACAAGGGTATGCCCAATGCCTAAAATTAGACATCAGGAACATAGTAAGTGGTGTGATAAACATTCCTTTATTTCAATTTTTATTGAGTAGCTACTGCATTCTGGGAGCTATGTTATGTACTAAAAATAAAAAGGAAAGTCAAATACTGTTCCTGACATGATGGATCCTCCATTCAAATATAGGACATACACGGTAGACACTGTTGCTTTTGGGTCACTTAATTTCATAATTTTACTCCAATAATTGTTATATCTCACCAAGAGTCCATTCATTCTGTCATACCTTCCCCATTTATTAATCTCCTTTTGTTTTTCCTTCCTTCTTACCCTGCTTAGATTTCATAATCCATTATTGTAGTTATCCCTTGCTTACATTCTCTGTTCTACTCCCCCTGTAACACTTGCTTGGCAAACATATTCTCCACCTAATACTTTCCTCTAATGCTTCTACATAGCTAAGCATGGCTATAGAATAAAATACAGGCCTGCTGGCTGAACCTATTTCATTTATTAGTACAAATTTCAAGCTGCTCAAGAATTCAGCTCTATTTACCGAATCAATTCACCCTCTTACCTCTTCATATCTCCCCACCTCATCTCTCTCACGTTATCCTGATTTCCCTTTCTACTAGCTTCATTACATCATCATACAAGCATGCCATAACATCCACCATCTTAAAACACACACACACACACACACACACACACACTCAGAGAGAGAGAGAGAAACCAAAAAAAAAAAAAAGCCCCTTTATTCTGCAGTTACTTCTCCCATAATTGCTAGTTTTTCTAGTAAAATTCTGCCAAAGAATTCTTTAAACTCACTGTCTCTACTCTCTGTTTTTCCTTTCTCTCTTAATCCCACTATAAAGAGCCTTTCCTCTGTCTTGTCAGGACCACCAATTACCATCATGTTACTAAATCAAGCTGACTCTTCTATGTCTTGAAATTACTCAAATGCTGAATAGCACTTGACACTTGCTCACTGCTTCTGGGATGACACACTCCCCTGGTTTTCTTATTCTCACTTGCAGGCACCCTTGTCTGGCCCCTCTTCTTTGATTTTTTAAACTTTGTAGTGTCATTTGCAGTTCTCATTTCTCATCTCTCTTCTTCAAACACACTTCCTAGGTATCACCGAGGTTAAAGTTTTAATATATGCTGATGATTCTCAGATTCACATTTCTTTTCCAAACCTTTCCCATGGACTCTAGACTCATGCATAGAACTACCTATTAATATTTCCACTTGGAGTTTATAGGCTTCATACGTATAGGCCACTCAAATCCTTGATCTGCAGAATGAGATGCTCTCCCTTCATCTCTTCTAACTTTTACTTCATGTCATTCAAATCAGACTTAAATATTTTTTCAGAAAATTCCATTCAATCATCCATTCAAACCCTCCCAATTGTATATTTCTTTACTCCACTATATTTTTCTTTAGAGTGCTTACCTGTTTATTTTCCATTGTTCCCACTAGAGAGTAAGATTCATGGGGATATACATTGCTATATCCTTAGAAACTAGAATTCAAAATTGTTGATAAGTGAATAAATAAAATAAGAGAATAAATAAAATAGGGAAATAAAATAATTATAGCTATATATGCATTGAAGGAAAAAAATAGATTGTTGTGTTTAAAACAAAATAACTGTGGAGTTGTGAATAGGATTGTCAGAGATACTGTCTGAGATTTTGACTAAAACAATGAGAAGGAATCTGCCATACATAAAGCCAGGAAAAACACATGCAACAAAAAGGGAATAGGAAATATAAAAATGACTTACAACGTGAAAAAGCTTGCCAAATTCTAGGAATTCTTGAAAGACTGTGTGAGTGGCGTACAGTAAGTGAAGGAGGGAGTGTCTTAAAATGAGGATGGCGAGATGAGCAAAAGCCAGGTCACAAACATTTTTATAAACCATGATAAGGGACTTTAGTATTATTCTTAGTGAAAAAAAAGTGCTGCAACGTTTTATGCAAGAGAGTGAAATGATATGGTTCTACTCAGTGGATAATGGATGAATAGAGAGTAATATAGTAGTAAAAGCAATAGGGAAAGCAGTCATGTGACTATTACAATAGTCCAGGAAAAAGACTGCTACTGTCTGGTCCGGGGCTGTGAGAATGACATGAAGAAAATGATACAGATTTGAGGTTTATTTTCAAGGTGAAATTGGTGGATCTTACTAGTAGACTGAATCAGGGAAAAAATAAGAACAAAATTAAATATGATTTTCTATCTTCTGGCTGGATGATACGTGTGAGAACAGAAAGCCTTGCTGATTTCCGATATAAAGAAGACTTGGTAGGATAAGGTTCACAGAGGAAATGTCAGGCTCATTTTGTTTAGATTAAATCTGAGGCGCCTATGAGATATGCCAGTGGAGATGTCTGGTCTTCAACAACCTTTTTAGGTAGTTTAATTATATTACCAATTTTATAAATAAATTTACTGTGATAAAGAGAAGTTAATTAGTTTTCCCAAATTCCTTCAGCAGAAATGGAAAAGTGAAATTTACCATAAGTCCATCTTATTCTGAAATTGTGTATATAACTATTAAGGTTAGAAAATTTGGGGAGAATTCTGGTCAAGAAAATACAGATTAGGAAGTTGTTAGCATGATGGTATTCTAAGTCCATAGGTGTGACTTGTTTGGAAGAGGAGAAAGCTGAGACCTGAGGTCTCAGTATACTCATTCCATGTTAAAGGTCACAACACCAAATTGCTTTCTCCAGTGTCTCCTGAGAGTCTTTTCCCCATTTTCCATCACAGAATATAGGTCCTCTGAATGTGGAGAGGGAACTTAAAATGATAGCTGCTGCTGTCATATTACAGTAAGAGTATATAAGAGCTTTATAATGGTCCTTTTTATAAATTTTTTTTCAGAAAGATCATTTTGAAGCTTGGCCAGAAAAAAACAAATTGGCTTACAAAAATTCCAGACCAGGATATGCTTTTGTGAAATTATTGTAAGGCACCAATAGCCACGGCTACTGTGAAAAGGTGGTTCTGGTCCTGTAATAACATCTACTTTAAGAAATGCTTAAGATATTTTACTAAAAAATAATATTCCAACTCTTTTGTACCCTAATGATCATTAGAAAGGGGCAGTTTCTCTAGGGCCCTGTAAAAGAAAAACAGAATTAAATAGGCAAGGAAAACTTTATTCAAGACTATTAAAATAGGGTAGAGAGGCTGAACTCAACTTCACTGAAATAAAAGCTTTTAGGTGCTAGGGTGAGCAGTGGTAAAGCTCTGGAGGATGATAGGAGCAAGATTAGTTAATTTGACTAGACCATCTGTGTTCGCTAGTTGACATTTGTCAAAGTTAGGTTCCTACCTTCTCACAGAGAATAGGAGATAGAGGTACTATCGTTTTTTTAAAAAACATTTATTTTAAATTCGGGGTACAAGTATAGATTTGTTACATAGGTAAAATTGCGTCATGGGGGTTTGTTTTACATATTATTTCCTCACCCAGGTATTAAAACTAGCGCACATTAGTTATTTTTCCTGATCTTCTCCTTCCTCCCACCCTCTGGTGCTATCTTTTTTGACTATTACATTTCTTGGAGAAGATTTTTTATTTCAAAATAGCACAGACATAATTTATAATTTCAGGTTTTCTAAGTAAGTGCTCTAAGGAAAGGTCATGGGTCTTTCCCATGTCAGGGGAAACTTTCCCAAGTCAGGAAGGAACCTGTCTAACATTTATTAAAGCAGAGGGAAATACTTAGTTTGTCTTCAACAACAGTTATAGAAATAATGTTCAATATAGACACTGTCAAAATTGTCTTTAATGATGTACACACATATAGCCTGTATGTTATTCAAGGAAATATGCAGAGATTTCTGGGAAATTCAGGTTAAAATTTATGAACTTCAAGTTCTGTGTCATGACTGTACCCTTCACCTGCTAAGACCTCTCACACTGTTTCCAAAAACACCCTCAGTTTTACAGTACAGAATCAAAGGCTGCTGTGCTGAGGCACAAATGTTATTTGCCTCTTTTTCAGCCAGCAGGCAATCCCTGGAGAGGGAGTTATAAGTAAGAAGACTAGAGGTGATGTTGAAGGGAAAAGCAATTGCTTCTGACTGCTAATGTTTAATCTGTCCCCTACAGAAATGAAAGCAGCCTTTTATCTTTGAGTAGAATGAGGTGATTTAGAGGGGGAACAAGATGACACCGCAGCGGTTGATGCTGATGGCTTGGCACTAAATTCAATTCAGCGCATGACTTATGCGGATTTCAAGACTGAGATAAACTTTACTAATGTAATGGCTTTTGGGGAGTAGTTCAGAATTTCTTCTAAGTCGCTTAAACTGTTGCTGCCTTGCCATTCTGACTTACATAGTAGAGGCAGTGTTTGATCTGCTGCATTTAATGACTTACCATCATTTCTAGCATCTAAAAGTATGCTCCAGGCTGAAACTGACTCACAAGTTGAAGGGAAGTCATAATGTATTTTTTCCCCAAATCTGGGAACTTCATAATTCAATATAAAACAAAAGAATAACACATATAGTGTAAACACTTTCATAAATGTCCGCTTCATAATCAATTTGTTTATTCATTTTATTATTCAAAATACTTAATATCTGTAAAATCTGGAGACTCTCTTGAATTGTAGTCAATTTGTATTGAATAATATAAACATGAGTATTTTATATGTTTAGAATACATTTATTTTTATCTCATGACAGTACCACTGTGTACTTATGATTTTAATGCTCTTTCCACAGAACATTAATACGAAATCTTACAAAAAATATGATTTACAACTTTAAAGAGCAGAATTGTCCTAAAACAGTTTCACCGAAGTATAACCAAAATTTCATAAACTGCACATATTTAAAATGGACAATTTGATGTGTTATGACAAATATATATGACAGAGTTTTGCTGTCTCCCCACAATTCAAAATCTCATCTTAAATTGCAATGACCATAATCCCCATAATCCCTGCATGCCAAGGGTGGGACCAGGTTAAGGTAATTGAATCATGGGGGTAGTTTCTCCCTTGCTGTTCTCCTGATAGTGAGTTCCTATGAAATTTGATGGTTTTATATGTATCTCACATTTCCCCTGCTTGCTCTTCTCCTTCCTGCCGCCTTGTGAAGAAGGTGCCTTGCTTCCCATTCGCCTTCAATCAAGATTGCTTACCCTCTGCTGCCTGAGGCCTCCCCTATCATGCTGAACTGTGAGTCAATCAAACCTCTTTACTTTATTAATGACCCAGTCTCGGGCAATTCTTTATAGCAGAATGAGAATGGACTAGTAAAATATACAAATATGAAAATGTCACCAAAATCAAGAAAATGAGCATCATCCATCATATCAAATTTTCTTGTTTCCAACATTCTCAGTTATTTCTACTTTGAATCTTAAGAACTCTCTGCTCCTAATCTTGAGACCAAAATCAACCTCTGATCTACTTTCTGTTATTATATATTAATTTAATTTTTTAAAGGATTTTATATCTGTGGGATTATATAGTATGTACTTTCTTTTTCTGCCTTCTTTTATTCATTTATTTCGAGATTCATCCATTTTCTAATGTACATAAAGAGTTCATTCTTTTTTAATTTTGTAGACATATTTTATTGTGGGTTATTCCAGTTTGCTTATGCATTCACCTGTTAGTAAACATCTGGGCTATTTCCAGCTTTTGAATATCACAAATAAGCTGCTACAAACATTTGTGTAAAAGTATTTAAGTTCATATTTTTTCTTCTATTAGCTTAATACCCAGAAGAAAAATGGCTGGATTATATGATATGTGTATATTAAACATTTTAAGAGATTTACAAAATGTGTTTTACAGTGCTTGTACCAACTTTCATTCCTATTGGCAATGCATGAGAGTTCCAGTTCTTCCATATCCTCACCAATAACTGAGATGAAAGACTTAAATTTCTGTAATTGTAAAATAGATATTTAGTAGTATTTCTTTGTGGTTTTAATTTTCATATTCCTAGTAAATAATGATGTTGAGCATCTATGTATGTGCAATGCTTGTGTCATACATATGTCTTCATTGTCGAAGTGTCTGTTCAAATATTTTGCTATGTCTACATTGAGGAAGCATGTGTTTAAATTTTTATTTTGTGTGGTTTGACTTGCTATTATTGAGTTATAAGAGTTCTTTGCAAATTCTAGATGAAAGTTCTAATACTGTATTAGTATACAATATCCCAGTGTATGGCTTTTTATCATTTTAACAGTATCTTTTTAAATAGGAGTCTTTAGTTTTAATAAAGTCCATTTTGGCAATTTGTTCTTTTATGGATCATGCTTTTTGGCTAATCCTAGGTGGTAAAATTTTCTCCTAAATTTTCTTTTAAAATTTTTGGAAGTTTGTATTTTAAATTTAGAACTCTAGTCCATTTGTATTAAAATTTAATGTCTTTTGTATACAAAGATTTTTATTTTTGTTTATGTTTTCAAATTTCTCAAGCACTGTTTGGTGAAAATAATATTCTTTTCCCATCATATTGCCTGTTTATCTTTGTTAAAAATTAGTCATATGTTTGTGATCTATTCTTAGACTCTATTCTGTTCACATGATTGATTTTTCCATCTTTATGACAATATTATACTCTATTACTATTGCTTTATTATAAATATTGAAATAAGGTAATGTTAATATTCTGAAAAAATAATTTCAAAATTATTCTGGCTATTCTAGGTCTTTGCATTTTTGTATAAATTTTTAAATCAGTTTTTCAATTTCTTTAAAAATAACTGATAGGATTTTACTGTGAATACATTGACTCTAAAGACCAACTTAGGTAGAACTGACATAGATATAGTTTGGCTCTGTGTCTTCACCCAAACCTCATGTTGAATTGTAATCCCCAGTGTTGGAGGAGGAACCTGGTCCGGGGATGACTGAATCATTGGGGCAGACTTCCCTCTTACTGTTCTCATGATACAGAGTGACAGCATGAGTTCTCATGAGATCTGGTTGTTTAACAGTGTGTAGCACTTTCCCCTTATTTCTTTCATCCTCCTGCTCCAGCCATGTAAGATGTGTCTCCTTCCTCTTTGCCTTCTATCAATATTGTAAGTTTCCCAAGGACTCCACAGCCATGCTTCCTCTACAGCCTGTGGAACTGAGAGCCAATTAAACCTCTTTTCTTCATAAAGTAGCCAGTCTCAGGTAGTTCTTTATAGCAATGTGAGAATAGACTAACAGATGGACGTTATAACAATATTGAGTCTTCCGATTTGTGGACAAATTATATCTCCCTATTTATGTAGGAGTCTTTTAATTATCGTAGCAATGTTTTCAGTTTTCAGTGCAAAGCTATTTTGTATATTTTGTAAAAATTTATTCCCAAGAATTTAATATTTTGAATGCTATTTTGCTATTTTAAAAGATGTTGATTCTAAATATCTAAATATTTTAGGTGTTTTTTTTTTTCAGAGGGTGTCTCAGTCTATGGCTCAGGTTGGAGTGCAGTGACATGATTTTGGCTCACTGAAACCTTCACCTCCTGGATTCAAGTAATTCTCCTGGATTCTCCTGTTCCAACCCCCCAAGTAGCTGGGATTACTGGTGCCTGCCACCACACTGGGCTAATTTTTATACCTTTTAGTAGAGATGGGGTTTCACGGTGTTGGCCAGGCTAGTCTTGAACTCCTGACCTCAAATGATCCATCCACCTCGACCTCTCAAAGTACTGGGATTACAGGCATGAGCCACTGTGCCAAAATTTTAGTTTCTAATTCTTTGTTGCTATCTATAAAAATGAATTTTTATATGTTAGTATTATAAATTTTTGTATGTTAGTATTATATACTGTGATTTTATTAGCAATAGCTTTCTTTAAATTTTTTTAATTTTTTTATATTTATTTTTTGAAAGAAAGAAAAAGAAAAGAAGAAAGAGTGAAAGAAAGAAAGAAAAAGAATGAGAGAGAGAAAGAAAGAGGAGGAGAGACAGGGAGAGAGAATGGGATTCTTATTCTATTGCCCAGGCTAGAATGCAGTCTAAAAATGGGTATTAAAAACTTCTTTTATGCCAATAATTGTACTTAACAATGGAGACAGGAAGGAATAAGGGATGAAAATAACAAATAAGCAGCCAACCAACATTTTATTTAAACCTGTGAGATGCTATGCAATTGCTGAGGAGTGATTTACTTCCAATTATGTGGTCACTTTTAAAACAGGTGTAATGTGATACTGAGAAAAATGTATGTTGGGGGAGAGAGATCCAAGATGGCCGATTAGCAACAGCTCATGAATGTAGCTCCCAGTGAAAGCGCAGAGAATGAGTGGACACTGCACTTTCCAACGAATTTGTGTTGCCCACAGGCTGGGAGATTCCCGGAAGAGGAGCCACATGGGTCGCCAGCGTGACTCTTTTGGCTGGCGTGGCTGTTTTGCCGGTGCCGCAGAGTGGTGCTTCCCAGTGCGGAGTATACGGGACGGACGGGCTCGGCTGGTCCTATCCCCACAAGGAGAACAGCAATTGGAAGCGCTGAGGACTGAGAGTTTCACAGCAAGCACAGCGAACCCAGGAAGGTCCAGCTCTGTGGGGAAGGGGCGTCCGCCAAAGGAAAACTAAGAAACAAA
>PVKP010037700.1:0-21446 GCA_004027715.1 Plecturocebus donacophilus | reverse complement strand
AAGTGATTGGAATAGCAGAATATGGGTTAAACATGCAGGGCACAGGTTGTAAAGGATACTAAAGTACCACCATCACAAGTTTGGACACTATCTACTGGATTTTGGTGGTTCATGTGAGAATTTTGAGCAAGGAAGTGACATCAGACAAGATCAGATTCACATGGAGGCTAGAGCAGACGGTAACTAGAATCATGGAGACTAAAACCCAGATTGTTATTTCAACACTATAGGACAGAGAGGCTGAGGATTTAAATTAGAGTAGCATCAAGGGAATGGGTAGTAGAGACAGGACATGTAAGATATTCAGGAATTAAACATTTGGGGACCTCCTGACTGATTACAGGCATAATGCCTCAGCAAAAGTACTTCTGTTTAAGAGTTCATATTAAGGCTAGAGCAGACGGTGACTGCAATCGAGGAGACCAAATCCCAGGATGTTATTTCATCACTCTAGGACGGAGAGGCTGAGGACTTAAATTAGAGTAGCTCAGGGGAATGGGTAGTAGAGACAGGACATGTAAGATATTCAGGATTTGGGGACCTGCTGACTGATTATAGGCATAATGCCTCAGGAAAAGTACTTCTGTTTTTAAGAGTTCATATTATGATTTATATGCATATGCTCATGATACAGTGCAGGAGATAAAAATCACTATTTCACGAAGATAGTTATATAATACAGGGAATTATGTGCTTTCAAAAAAAGAAGAGTTGAAAGAGCATAAACTAGAAGGTTCCTGCAGGACTGGTGAGGTCACACCACTAGAGCTACTAATCCAGAGGGCAGGAAACTGATTTTTATCACTGCAGATGCTTTCAACATACCAGTTGTGGGGCTAAAGGGTGGAATATGAAGCTCAGCTGATATAAGCACACCTGTTGGAATACATTTGCCCATCAACATTGTCATGAAAATTTAGCTTTTGCTTCCCTTTGCTTTCTTTTTTTTATTGTTATATTTTAAATTCTGGGGCACATGTGCAGAATGTGCAGGTTTGTTACATAAATATACACGTGCCATGGTGCTTTGCTTCATCCATCATCCTGTCATCTACATTAGGTATTTCTCCCAATGCTATCCCCTCCCCTTTCCTCCCACCACTGCTATCTCTCCCCTAGACCCATCCCCTGACAGGCCCCGATGTTTGATGTTCCCCTTCTTGTGTCCATGTGTTCTCATTGTTCAACACTCAGTTGTGAGTAAGAACATGCAGTGTTTGGTTTTCTGTTCTTGTGTCAGTTTGCTGAGAATGATGGTTTCTAGCTTTCTGCACAGCAAAAGGAACTATCATTAGAGTAAACTGGCAACCAACAGAATGGGAAAAAATTTTTGCAATCTACCCATCTGACAAAGAGATAATATCCACAATTTACAAAGAACTTAAACAAATTTACAAGAAAAATAACAAAAAAAAATAAAAAACCCATCAAAAAATGGGCAAAGGATATGAACAGACACTTTACAAAAGAAGACATTTAGGTGGCCAACAAACTTATGAAAAAAGCTCATCATCACTGGTCATTAGAGAAATGCAAATCAAAACCGCATTGAGTTACCATCTCACACCAATTAGAATGGCAATGATTAAAAAATCAGGAGACAACAGTTACTAGAGAGGATGTGGAGGAATAGGAACGCTTTTACACTGTTGGTGAGAGTGTAAATTAGTTCAACCATTGTGGAAGACAGTGTGATGATTCCTCATGGATCTAGAAATTGACATACCATTTGACCCAGCAATCCCATTACTGGATATATACCCAAAGAATTATAAATTGTTCCATTATAAAGACACATGCACACCTATGTTTGTTATGACACTGTTCACAATAGCAAAGACCTGGAACCAACCGAATGCCCACCGATGATAGACTGGATAAAGAAAATGGCACATACATACCATGGAATACTATACAGCCATAAAAAGGATGAGTGCATGTCCTTTGTAGGGACATGGATAAAGCTGGAAACCATCCTTTTGCTTTCTGAGCCTAGATGTCTACCTCACTGGCAAAACTAATTGCATCCAAGCCCTAACTACAAGAGAGTCTTTGAAATTTACATATTTAATGCAATCCCTTTCAAAATATAAATGGCATTTTTCATGTAAATAGGAAAAAGAAGTCCTAAAATTCATATGGAACCAAAAATAAATGGGTTATGTAAACATTTTAACAATATCCTTCCAATTAATGAACACAAAATATCTTTGCATTTTTTTGTGTCTTCCTCAGTTTTCTTAATCAACGATTAGTTTTCAATGTCCACATTTTTCACCTTATTGGCTAATTGTATTCCTAAGTATTTTTTTCTTTTTGATGCTATTGATATGGAATTTATATCTTAATTTCTTTTTTGGATAGTTTGTTGTTAGTGTATATAAATGCAATCAAGTTTTAGTGTTGACTTTGTATCCTGCAACTTTACTGAATGTATTTTTTTAGTTCTAAAAGTTTTTGGAGAAGTCTTTAGGACTTTCTATATAAAATATGATGTCAACTGCAAACAAGGACAACTTACCATTTTCCTTTCTGATTTGAATTCCTTTTTCTTTTCCCTCTTGCTTGAATGCTCTTGGTAGGACTTTCATTTCTATGTGGAATAGAAGGGGTGAGAGTTAGCTTTCTTGTTTTGCGTCTGATCTTAGAAGAAAAGCTTTCTTTTCAGCTTTTTACCATTTTGCATGCAGTTAGCTGTAAGCTTATTATATATGGTCTTATTATATTAAGGTACATTCCTTGTATATGTCGTTGTTGGGAATTTTCATCTTGAAAGGATGCTGACTTGTCATACACTCTCTCTGCATCAATTGAGATTATCTTCTTTTTTGTCTTTTTGTGATTTGATATATCACATTTA
The DNA here is from genome assembly GCA_004027715.1 of Plecturocebus donacophilus. Taxonomy (NCBI): domain Eukaryota; kingdom Metazoa; phylum Chordata; class Mammalia; order Primates; family Pitheciidae; genus Plecturocebus; species Plecturocebus donacophilus. The sequence goes on along the minus strand of PVKP010037700.1, from coordinate 18,586 downwards.
TGTTTTTTATATGTTAAACTTTCCTTCTATCCCAAGGATAAATTCCACTTGGTTGCAATGTATAATCATTTTAATGTCTTGTAAACTCAGTTTCTTAGCATTTTGTCTAGAATGTTTGCATCTATATTCATTAGGGATATTGACCTAGAATTTTCTTTTCTTACAGTGTCCTTGTCTGGTTTTGTTTTGAAGATAACACTGGCCTTATAAAATGAGTTTGATTTCCTCTGGTTCAATTTTTTTAAAGAGTTTAAGAAGGATTGATATTAATTTAAGTGTGAAGTTGTCTTTTTCTGGGCCCCTTTCTCTCTCTCTCTCTCTCTCTGTCTTTCTTTCTTTCTTTTTCTTTCCTTTTTTTTTGAGACTGGGTTTAGCTCCGTTTCCCATGCTGTAGGGCAGCAGGGCTATCTCTGCTCATAACAACCTCCACCTCCCTGGCTCCAGCTATCCCTCTCCTGAGTGGCTGGGACTACCTGTGCACACCACCACACCTGGCTAATTTTGTATTTTTTGTAGAGATGGGGTTTTACCATGTTTCCCAGGCTGGTCTCAAATTTTTGGGCTCAAGCAATCCACTCACTTCAGCCTCCCAAAGTGCTGGGATTACAGGCTGGAGAATATTCTATGTGCATTTGAGACAAAAGCCCTGGTCCTGGGCTTTTCCTTATTGGAAGATTAAAAATTACTACTTCAATTTTTTTGTTTATCTGTTCAGGCTTTGTATTTCTTCTTCACTCAACTTGGGTATGTTATATGTTTCTAGGAATTAATGTATTTCCTCTGGGTTATTCAACTTGGTTATAATTGTTCACAGTAGACTCTATGATCTTTTTTTTTTTTCTGAGGAATCCATTATTATGTCTCTTCTCTCATATATATTGAATGTAGGAATTTATCTCTATAAACTTTGCCCTTAGAACTGCTTTTCCTGCATCCCTCAGTTTTGGTATTTTTTTTTCTCTGAAGATATTTTAAAATGTCCTTTTTGATTTCTTCTTCATCCCAGTGAATGTTCAGGAGAATGTTATTTAATTTACATGTATTTGTGAATTTTCCACAGTTCTTTATGTCATTGATTTCTGATTTAATACCATTGTGGTCAGTAAAGATATTTGATATGATTTCAGTCTTCTTAAATTTGTTAAGACTGTTTTGTGGCCTAACATATGATCTATCCTGGAGAATATTCTATGTACACTTGATACAAATGTGGGCTCATGGGTAGAAAGGATTCATCTCCAGATAAGACGTTGGACTTGGGACTCAGAACTTGGGACTTTCGAGTTAATGCTAGAATGAGTTAAGACTTTTGGGACTATTAGGAATGTCTAATTATTTTTTGCAATGTGAGAAGGACACGAGATTTAGGGGCCAGGGGTGGAATTAGGCAGGTTTGTGCCCTCCAAATCTTATGCTGAAATGTGATCCCCAATGTTGGAGGAGGGGCCTGGTGGGAGGTGTTTGGATCATGGGGCCATATTGCTCATAAACAGCTTATTGCCATTCCCTTGGTGATGAGTAAGTTCTTGCTCTGGTAGTTCACTCAAGATCTGAATGGCACCCCCTCTCTTTCTTGCTTCCTCTCTGGCCATGTAGCATACTTACTTTCCTTCACTCTCTGCCATAACTGCAAGTTTCCCAAGGCCCTTCCTAGAGGCAGATGCTGGCACTATGCTTCCTATACAACCTGAAGAAATGTGAGTGAAAAATAAAACCTCTTTTCTTTATAAATTACCCAGCCTCAGGTATTCCTTTATAGGAATGCAAGAACAGACTAACACACCACATATAGTATTCTTTGTTGGTATTTTATTTTTCTTTCAGCATGTTGACTATATCATTCCATTTTGGCCTACGGAGTTTCTGTTGAGAAGTCTACTGATTGTCTTATGGGTGTACTCTTGTAAGTAATGAATCACTTTTTCTTGGTGCCTTTAAAATTCCCCATCTTTGACTTTTGCAAATTTGATTATGTGTCCAGTGAAGATCTCGTTATGTTCAATCTAACTGGAGTTCTTTGGGATTTATGGATCTGAATGTTTAGTTCCCTTTCTAGATTTGGAAAGTCTACTGTCATTATTTCTTTATATAAGCTTTGTCCTCTTTCTTTGTTTTTTTGTGGGGCTCCTATAATGCATATATTGGTTTACTTGATGGTTTCCAATTAGTCTTGTAGACTTTCTTGACTATCACTCTTTTTTCTTTTTGTTTCTCTCACCATGTAATTTCAGCTGCCCTGTCTTACAGTTTGCTGACTTTTCTTTTTTTCTGCTTGCTCAAGTCTCATGTTGAAGTTCTCTATGGAGTCTTTCAGTTCTGTAATTGTTATTTTCAGCTTGAGAATTTTTGTGTGTGTTTTTTAAATGGTTTCTATCTCTTTGCTAAACTTACTTTGTTTGTGTATTTTTCCCCTGATTTCATTTAGTTGTCTTACACTATTCTATTTTAGCTCACTGGACTTCTTTAAGGCAATTACTTTAAATTCTTTTTCAGTAAGTTTGTATATCTTCATTTCTTTAGGGATGGTTTACCGATGCTTTATTCTGTTCTTTTGGTGATGTCACATTTCCCAGATTATTTGTGATCTTGTGGTCTTGAACTACTGACTGCAGATTTTAAAAAGTAGGGACCTCTTCTAGTTCTTAGAGACAAGTTTTGACAGAGAAAGCCCTTACAGTCAGACTGGGCAGAAATTCTTGACAGTCTGACATGTAAGTTCCACAACAGATTTGCTACTGAAATCCTCAGGTCAGCTGGCTTGGTGCCTAAGTTAGGTGAACAGGTCTGGTGCCTAGGTTCACAGAGGTCAGCTTGATGCATAGGTCCATGGGAAAGACTTGGAGCCTGGGTCCACTGGGCTTGGCCTGAAGCTACAGCCATGTGGACAGGCCTGGTGCTTGCATCTACAGGGGCCATCATAGCACTGTGGTCCACTGGGATGGGCTGGTGACTGTTCATGGGGATGGGCCTCAAGTTTGTGTCCACAGGAGCTAGCCTGGCACTGGGGCAGTTCTTAGGCCTGGTACTGGGGTGGGCCTAAAACCTGCATATTCAGTGGTTAGTTTGGTGTCTGGTGCCATGAGGGCTGCTAACCTTAAATCTCAGGCAGGCCTGGAAAACTGGGTTCACAAGGGTTATCCTGCAGCCTAGGATGATTATATATAGCCCAACACCTGGTTGGGCCTAGAGCCTGGGTCTGTGAGGACTTGCCTGGCACTGGTATTTACTAGGGCAGGGCTGGTAATAGGATCCAGAGCAAAGTTGCACACTCATTTTCTTCTCCTTACTTAAATGAGTAAGGAGAAACTTGCAGAGCTGTGCTGCCTAGGTGTGGGAGAGAGGTGATGCAGGTAGTGTGAAACTGCCCCTCCTATCCTCTTCTATGTGTCTTTTCTTATTTCTGTGCTGCATTCAGGTGCTGTAATCTCTCCCGTGGATTCTTTAGGTCTTGTGCAGACATTTTTGTTATGGATGGTTATTAAAATTAATATTACTGTGAGAGAATGAGCACTGAAAACTCCTGTTCCACCAGCTGTATTCTCCAGTGTTTTGTTATTAATAACAAAGGAAAGTGATTAAATTCATCTGCCATGAGATTTTAAACTCTCTGGTACCCTGGGATTTGGAACTGACTTTATTTCTTACCACAGGAATGCTAAGAGCCATTCTTTCATTGTTTTGAATATAACTTTCTGTGTTTATCTTTTCCACCAAGTCTATGCCAAATACATTTTTTGTCATTACTACTGGTTGCAAAGCACATTGTCTATGTTTGTTGTGTTATGGGAGCATCTTCAGGTTTGGGTCCACCTAAATCTTTCTTTTGACATGGTCAAGGGGAGGAGTGAAGGAAGGCGGTGAATTAGATGCTGAGAAGTTTTCCTAGTTTGAGATTAAGTTAATCACTGTAAAAAGAAGATATTTTCTTTTATTTCCTCAAACGGCATTATTGTTTAATCAAAACATTCCCGGATTCAAAATCCCCTATTGTCATCCAAATCTGACTTCCAGGACTGATATTCAATTCAGTTACATTTATTCACTAACTCATTTAATCATTCATTTTCACACACATACACACACACATATGTGATGTATTATACTCTAGGTCCTGTTCTAAGCACTGGGGATTCAGCAGTGAACAAGTTCAACAACTAGCTGTTGAGAAGTTACAGGCAATATGGAAATAAATGAAACACTGCTCCAGCATTCATTGATTTTTTTGTAATATGTATGAATTTGTGTGTGGAGAAGGTTGACAGTGAAGAGGGGAGAGATTAGGACAGCTATAGGCATAACTGTAGTACAGGGCAAAACATAAGTGACACCAAAAAGCATCTTAATTGCTTTAGCGATTCTAAGGAGAGAGAAAAACACATCTATGGAGAGTAAATCAAGAAAGCCTCAAAGGAGGAGGATTTAAACTCATTTGAGATGGGTTTAAAGAATGTTTCCTGATTAAGTTACATTTTCTCAACTTCGAACATGTTCTTTTATACTGTGCTTTATGTTGCTGGGGCTGGGACTCTGCAAACCTCATTCCCCTTTGCTCTTTCCTGGTTGCTTCCTGTTCCTGTTAGTATTGTTGCAGAAAAAGGTCTTCACTTCTGCAGCCATGCTAGTGCTAGTTCTGATTTATAGTTGTTCCCAAATTCCCAAACTCCTAGAACAAGTTCGTTCATGTGACTTCAGGTAGAGCAGCACCAGCCAGCTAGCACCCTCTTCAGAGATGAGGTCCAAGCTCTGCAAGTTCCTCCTAAGCCTGTACATTTTAATAATACCAAATGTTCCTGTTTTCTCTTCAGGCATAGCAGCAGCAGCTCCTTCTGTAGAAACTGTGTGATACTCTGTGTTCTCTTTCTGCCTTTAAGACTTTGACAGCTTGCTAATACTTTAAAATATAATATTTGTATTAGTCCATTTTCACACCACTGATAAAGACATAGCAGAGACTGGGAAATTTACAAAAAGAAAGAGGTTTATTAGACTTACTGGGGAAGCCTGACAATCATGGCAGAAGGTGAAGGGCCCATCTCTCATGGCAACAGACAAGAGAAAAGAGAGGTTGTGCAGGGAAACTCCCCTTTTTAAAACAATCAGATTTCATGAGACTTATTCACTATCATGAGAACAGCACAAGAAAGATCTGCTCCCATGATTCAACTATGTCCCACTGGGTCCCTCCCACAACACATGGGAATTCAAGATGAGATTTTTGTGGGGATACAGCAAAACCATGTCAATATTCTCTATGTTAAAATTGCTGGTAACGTTTCTCTTTCCTGAAAGCACCTTAACTGATACAGAAGTTGGTGCCAGGAATGGTCCAAGAAAATGGACACTTATTTAGATACTGGGATTGGTTTGGTCATGTCCTTGGACTTGAATGCAGTGCTGAGCGCCTTACAAATTGGGAACTGTGATGCAGTAACCCATGCAAGCAGTGGCATCACAGTTAACCACATTATCACCTATATTTGATTGTGAGAAGTACCTACTGAAGCAAGTCCCTTGGTGGGGCAGTGTGTGGGTGGGGCAGATGACAAGTGGCTGCTGCATTTACCTGTATGATTGCAGTAATGACCACAAGATCAAGGCTAGGGATGGTAGCTTCTGAGTGCAATGAAGCTCTTAAAAAAGATGACAGGCACAGGTTTTTCAACTCTCAGCTCAAGTCTTGCCAGACAGCCAGAGTGCTCCTGTGGTGGACTTAAAATAATCTTTTATTTCTTACAGCAAAGGTCCCACTTGCTGAAAATCAGAACAAATTTTAATGTTGCAGTTTTCAGAATGACAACTTATGCTTAATACCCAGCCTCATCAAGTCTTTTAATGAAGCTGAGAATCTCCAACCTTTGTATCACTTTGGGCTTCTCTTTCTAGTGGAAGCAGCCCAGGATACCAAGTCTGAGGATGCTGAAAAATTCTATAATAACCTCACCTGTGGCAATTGCTTTGCAAAAGAATGGCTACTCTCCTCAAGATCTACCCCAATCCAGCCTTTGCTGCCATTAGATTCATGGTTAGTTAGATCTCAGTATGCTCTAGGGAAACAAGTACAAAGTCTGACCCCAAAGAAAAGTATTTAGATTTAAGATGGGTTTGCAAAATGCCTGGATTTCAGTTAGGGAGATAAGCATAAATATATACATGAAGGTGGGTTTATTCAGGGAGAAAACTCTAAATAGTATAGTTTGTGTGGAACATAGTTACAAATAAGACTGGAAAAGTAGCTTCAGTCATATTGGGAAGCCCCTTTCATGAGATTTAAATGAGGGGAACGAAAAACCAGTAAAGAATTTTAAGCAAGAGTAATGTGTTTTAGAAGCTCACTTCAGGAAGATGAATCTGGCAGTGGTATTCAGGATAAACTGTGACAGGGAACCTAAAGTCTAGCTGGCCAGTTAGAGGCCTATTCCAACAGTCTAAGAAATTATGATAGCTCGGAGTGGGATGGTACGTTCTATGTACTCAGGAGGCTGACATGGAGGGATTGCTTGAGCCCAGAAGTTCCAGGCCAGCCTGTACAACATAACAAAACCTGCCTCTAAAATAAATCAAAACAAAACATGAACAAAAACAAATAAAAAACACAGGCAGCAAAAGCAAAATTGACAAATAATACTATATCAAAATAAAAAGAATAATAACCAGATCTAATTTGCCAGAAGTTGGAATTACAAGAAAGAAAGATGCAAAAGACACATAGAAAGTAGATGTTACAGAACCTATCCTTAGATTGCAAATGAGGATTCAAGCCAGGGGAAGAGAGAATGAGGCTGAAATACTGAGTCTGGGTATGCATAGCATAAAAATGAGACAGACAGAGAAGGAAAGATACATCTATCTATCTATCTGTCTATCTATCTATCTATCTATCTATCTATCTATCTATCTATCTATGAAATAAATAAGTTGGTTGAAGGCAAAGTGTGGTAGGGACAAGCAGTGAAGTTGGCAGAAAGGAGCATTCTGCTGATTTAAAATGAGACCTTACTGGGATTAAATAGAAGGAATTACACGTGGATTTCTGCAGTACAGATTAGGAAAATATAGAACTTCAGAACATTGACAAATTGACTAGAAATCCATCAGGTTTGGGGCTGATACACTGTAAGTAATATAGTTTCAGTAGCTCAAGAAAAAGTACACCTGGGACTCAAAGGGTGTTGGTAGCCATTGGCCTGGCATGTTTCCTGGGTCACTGGTTTACAACTAGAGGACTGGACTAGATAACTTTTAAGGGAATTTAGTTTCTATTATTCTATGTCATGGTATTTTCTTCTCCATTAATCTGTGTATTTTTAAATAGACTGTTTTCCCTTGATAGAATGTGACTTTCTTAAAAGTGGGATTATTTTAATCTAATTTCCTGTTGAATCTCCAGGTCCTAGAATATACCCTAGTACATAACTAGTACAAAACCTGCTGGTCGAAAGCATGAATTCTGTTTGCCCTTTACTATTATCATGTTTATGGAAACTATTGCCCTGGAAAACATGATAATTATTCTGGAGCTGAACATACTGTGCTATGGTTTGGATATACTTTCCTTGGCCCTGTCAAGTGTCCGATTGATATTTGATCCCCAGTGTTGGAGGTGCGTTCTGGTGGGAGGTGTTTGGATCTTCGGGGTGGACCTCTCATGAACTGCTTGGTGTCATTCTGACAGGAGTGAATTCTCACTCTTAGTTCTGTGAGAATTGGTCGTTAAAAAGAGTCTGACTCCTCCTCCTCTCTCTATTGCTTCCTACCTTACGATGTAATTTCTGTACACATCAGCTCCCCTTGCCTTTCTATCCTGAGTGGAAGCAGCATGAGGCCCTCATCAGAAGCAGATACTAGCAATACTTCTTGTATAGCCTGCAGAACCATGAGCCAAAGATACCTTTTCTTCTGTATAAATTACCCAGCCTCAGATACTGCTTTATAGCAGCACATATGGGCTGAGACACAGTGGTATTGGAAAACTATTTGCAGTAGTCTAAAAATAAGCAGATGATGTCACCCCCACTATTATCTGTTTGTTCCACAGGAAGAAAACTGCTTGAAAACCAGCTGGAGGAACAACATAAAACAGTGATAGTAGTAGTGTTATCTGACAGGATGCAAATGGCACAGTGAAATGTAGATAACCATTAGCCATTATCTTGCTGAAAATTTTTCTTTCTTTTTTTTTTTTGAGTTGGAGTCTTGCTCTGTCTCCAGGCTCGAGTGTAGTGGTGCGATCTTGGCTCATTGCAACCTCCACTTCCCGGGTTCAAGTGATCCTTCTGCCTCAGCCTTCCGAGTAGGTGGGACTACAGGTGCCCGCCACCATGCCTGGCTAATTTTTGTATTTTTAGTAGAGATGAGGTTTCACCATGTTGGCCAGGATGGTCTTGATCTCCTGACCTTGTGATCAGCCCACATCAGCCTCCCAGATTGCTTGGATTGCAGTTGTCAGCTACCGCGTCTGGCCTGGAAAATTTTCAAAAGTTATAACATTTATCTTTGAAGGCCCTGAGCTGAAATTCATAGCTCAGAACTCCTCAATTTGCACAAGCTTGGGAGAGGAAGATTAATAATTGCCAATTGTGCCTTCATACAGAAGCGCACTTTGACTTAAACACAGAGAAATTCTGTCTGCTGAGTTTGCTGTTCCTGATCACTAAGCCAATTCACACCAAGGTGGAAGGTGAACAATGGTCAGCTGCAGGGTCTGGAATCAGTCTTGTTTTGGTAATACTGGTATCTGGTATAAGCTCTGCACCTGTCCCTTCGCCAAGACTTTGGTAAATCCTACTGGGCTGGCTCCTTCTGGTGGTCATGAGAAGTTGCAAATCTCCAGCTACAGGGAGCATAACTGACTAATGGACCCAAGCTGCTCTTTGAATGCTGCCTTAGAACTGCGGCTATACTTGTTCAGGCGATTCCCAGCCAGTGATTGAGTATGGCAGGGATACCTAGTAGGCCTCTTCCTTGTAGACACAGGACTCCTCTGATGCCCAACTTTGGATCAGGCATTCCCCTGCAGCTTTGCCAAACCATTCCTAGACTGCCTGGCAGTTTGGAATGTTTTCACCCAACTCTCCTCCCCTCACATCTTTGCTTGGGGTCATACTTGCATCCCTGTCTGACAGCTCTCTCTGTCTTTTACAGCTCCTTTCCTATTAGCCTTCACAGGTATTCTCCTGATGAATTCCTTGCATGTTTAGTCCTGCGTTGTCATACGCTTTGGAGGACTGTTTTTAGAGAACATACCCATGCTCTATGACTTGACTTACTGGAGCCTTATTCTGATCTCTAGACCACTTGATTGGGACTCTGGTATTCTGTGTGGTTCTTAAGAGTATCCCTTACCTGTAATTAGGAGCTAAATCATTTCTTCATGCCATTTACTTCTTGCTAGAGTCTTACCCCACCAATGTGTGGGCTATCTAAAATGACATTGGTCTTCTGGAATCATTTGTAAGACTTTGACTCTTGTTACAACTGAGAAGCTCACCTTGTCTTCATCATAGCTATGACCAAGAAACCAAGAAACTCACTAGCTCATCCTCTTGGATGCCAGCTATGAAATGAATCAAGTTGGACTCTGGAATTTTGACCGCTTGCCACCTTTCTTTCTATCATGGTCAAGTAAGTTGCATAAGCCTGTGATATGCATGATTTTGGACTTTGTTCCTTTTCACACTGGCCTACAGTTGAGGTACCAGATTCTCATACATCAATAATTAGAGTAGTAATCCCTTATATAACATGTTGAAATCTACTCCCTTCAAGAAAGGTGACATTTTCAGCTGTTTTCTGAATGGGAAAACATTCTTAGTGGGAGCAAACTATAGATCCTTTAATGAGATTAGTGTGAAAGCAGAAGAAATGTGAAGGCAGTGGCTATTTGAGTGACATGAATATATTCTACGGGGCACAAAGGCAGAAAGGGGAAGCTGGTAACTTCACAGTAAACCTAATTGCCTCCATCCTTTTTCCTAATATCAGGAAATGACTTTCTGCACACCTGTGTCACAAACTTAACACAGAGAGGATGGAAATTTCTGCTTGTTGAATAACTACCCAGTTACACAGCAAACAAGATGGTATACATTTTCATGTGGAGATTAGTATTACAACTTAATCCTTTTGACAATCAGAGATGGGCAATTATCCTAACCAACTTATGTTTCCAACTTAGAACAGTCTCTAGTTTCAGGGCTTTATCCATAGTTAGATCTTTATCCGTAGTTAAATCTGTTAACCAAGCCTATGAAGAGAAGTTTTAAATACAGCAGGTATAAATCTCTGTAGGAAAATGTTTGAGGAGTCTAGGTACCCTCTCAGAATTATAAGAAGCTGGACAGAACTTCTTTTGTTAAATATTGTTATCTTAACCCAAGAGAACTGTCAAGAGACAGCTGAGTTTCTGGATTATAGGTGCTTCCCTCCTGTCTTAAGATTAGCCAGAAGCATGCAAGGAATTGGAAGTTTCCTTGCTCTATCACTGCCTCTTTGTGTATGAATTTCTTCATCTGTAATATGGTTGTAGAGAATGTTCTGGTAAGTTTACTGGTATTCATGAAAAGAGGGTGTAAGGTAAATATGAGAGCAATTGGGGAAAAATATCCTGTCCTACGAATACAAGGTAATTCTACCTGTACAAAATGGTGAACATAGTTAACCAGACAACCATGTAGACTTCATGCAGCAAATAGATTAGCCTCATGGTTCTGTAACATGAACTTCTTTCCGCAAATTGACTATTATCCCTAAAATAGCTTCAAAGTAAGTAATATTCTTATGTCTTAGTCAGTTTGGGCTGCCATAACAAAATATAAGAAATAATGTGGCTTAACAACAAACGTTTCTTTCTCAATGTTTTTGGAGCCTGGAAGTCTGAGATCAGCTGCCAGCAGTGTTGGGTGAAGACTTTTTTCTCGTTTACACACTGCTATCCTCTTGTTGTGTCCTTACGTGATATAGCAAGAAGGGTGACAAGATCCTATTTGTGTTTGAGAAAGCTTACTCTTGCTGCTGCACACAAAATTGAATGTTAAGATGCAAGAATGGAATCAAGTAGGAGGCTCTAAGAATAGTGGGTTAGAGTTAATGGTGGCTTTGACCTAGGTGGAGACTGTGAAGGGAGACAGAAGTGAGGACATTTACTGACGCTGTAGGTAGGGAAATGGTGAGGTGTTATGGACTGACTTGTGTCACACTCAAATTTATATTTTGAAATTCTAACCCTTAGTACCTTAGACTGTTACTGTATTTTACCATAACATTCTTGAAGTGGCTGTTAAGTTAAAATGAGGTCATAGGGTGGTTCCCAATCCAATATTATAGGTTTCTTTATGAGAAGAGGGGATTCGGTCACAGGCATATGCAGAGGAAGACTGTGTGAAGGCACAGGGAGAGGAAGAAGTTATCTACAAACCAATGAGAGAGGCTTCAGAAGAAACTAACATTGCTGACACCCTGATTTTGGATTTCTAGAGTCAGGAATTGTGAGAAAGTAAGTTTTTCTTCTTTAAGCCACCCATTTTGTGGTGCTTTCTTATGGCAGCCTTGGCTAACGAATACAGGAGACAGCTAAAGGAATTGAGAATTATGCCAGTTTTGCGGCTTGAGAAATGTGATATTTAGCGTTCTCACTAAGAGGATGAGTAAGATAGAGGAAAGAACATGTTTGGGATCCACATGGAAATGTTGGCGGTGGGGAAAATTGAGAGGGAAATTTAATAGTTTATGTACCTGCAAGAAAAGATATCAAGGAGGCAGTGGTATATGCCAATCTGGAAATTTTATAAATTATTATGCAGATGATTTAAATAAATAAATTTGGACTATCTCATTCATTCTCAATCCCTTCTGGATTTCACCAAAAAGGGTTGATTGTATGGGGCTAGTATCATATATCAAGTTCAGTAAGTTGGATTGTCCATTATTTTATATTGAATGGAACTATGTACGGCATGATTTCTGTGTCTCTAAAAGTCAACAGACCTTGGACAGACACAAAATGTTAAATGTCATCCTGAAAAGCCACTCTAAATTAGGAGGCAGTTGTGACATTCTGAACAAATTTACTAGATTACATATCGTCAGATAGGCTTTGGGGTCAAACTCTACTACTCTTTCTAGATGAGTGTTCTTGGATCATAATCTCTGAAACTTATATTTTTTCATCCATTTTATAGTGAATCTCATTAGGGGTACTTCACTTGATTTAGGGTATTTTTGTAATTTGAAGGGTCAGTTTTTGTTGTTGCATGATTGGAGAATTCTGGTTATTAGAAGCTCTGCAATTTCGTGCACAATGATTTGACACAAAGGCCTCTTGGATGTGTCCTTACAGTTGCACAACTTAAAAAGATTCTATACATTACAACTGGGGCTACAGAGAAACACACACACACAAACACTTAACAAATTTATGTATTAATTTTACTTCAGGACTGTAGAGAAACTGTTATTAAATTCTAGCTATTAAAAGAGAGATTGAACCAAGTTGTTTTGCGTTGAGAACCACTGACCTATGATTTCTTTTATTGCTTTTATTATTTTGAATGGACACATAATTGTACAATTTATGGTGTACAGTGTGATATTTTGATGCATGTATATCATTAATAGTGATCAACTCAGGGTAAGGAGCATATCCATTACCTCAACTATTTATCATTTTTATGTACATGGGTACAGAAAATGTGGTGTATCCATTTATCTCTTGATGAACACTTAGGTTGATTCTATATCTTGGCCATTGTGAATAGTACTGCAATAACCATGGGAGTGCAAATGTCTTGTCATCACAGTGATTTCCTTTCAATATGATATATGTCAATATATATACACTCACATACACACATATGGCAGATAGAGAAGAAAGGAAGATCACATTTATACCTAATGCTTTCTTCTTTCCTGTTGCTACTTTCTTTATATTTTTATCTTTGAAGCTCAGATTTATCATAAATGTTGTTTACAATCTAAAATATTATCCTATTCCTAATTGTTTATGGTAGCAAGATAACGTTCTGCTTTTAAAATCTTCTTACCAGATGTGAAATACTCCGAAATATTCCAAATGGAGCAAAACTTCTTGAAAATCTGTGCCCTAAATGGAATCAGGTTACTAAAAATTGAACACAACTCATACAAATTTTTAGCTTCATGTTACAAATGCCAGTACAAAAAATTAATTGAAGATTAAGTTGCTATAATCCAATTTCTAATATCCTTTTTTGTATGATGCAGTGGATTGAATGTTTTTTTCCTCCAGACCTCATGTTGAAAACTAATCCCCAGTGTAATTGTATTGAAAGATGAGGCCTTTAAGAGGTGACTGGGTTATGAGGGCTCTGCCTAAATAAATGGAAACATCATTTATGGATTATTGAATTAATGGATTATCACAGGAATGGGACTGGCAGACCTTTAAGAAGAATATATATACTCACACATACACATGTATTTGCTCCACTGACCTAAGTTGGAAGTGAAAGTATTGTAAGAAATAGGTAGTATAATAACTGTGGAGCCCTCTGATGACTGATGATTCTGATAGATGATTTTATCTGCTCTATAATGTCAAAATTTAAAAATTTTAATTATGGAAATTTTAATTATCAAATGTAATACCTTATAAAATACTATTTTAGATTTATTCTGGTACCTCAGAAGTTTAATCTATTGGAGTAGACTATAAGACTGTAAGTATTTAGAAGTTTTAGATGTTTGTCACAGTTTTGGCTGAATATTTAATTTTTTAAAAGGTTTAGCTAAACGGTGTATTTGGTACTATACTCATTGTTACTGTTATTCTTTTGCCGCTACAAGTTGGAAAGTTTGTTTCCTTATTGAAAATATAAATAAAGTAAATTTCTTTGTGTTAACTTTCAATATAGGGCCAGGGAAGAAGAGGTCTTACCTGAAATATGTTGCACAAAACAAACAAAAAATAATATAATAACCAAACTCCTCCTTGACCCTCCAAATGGCTTATAGAAGTAGCTGGAGAATATCATATTATAATTTTTCTGCTTAATTTGCTCTTTATTTAGATTTAAAATACATCTTTCAAACATCTTTTAAAGGTAAAAAGGAATCATGTCCAAATGTTTCAGGAAATGATTTAAATTAGACATAAGAAACATAGTTCTGATTCTGAAGTGTTAGTGGAACCTAAGCAGAAATGATTAGTGCTCTCTTTAGATCATGACATGATTCTAAAGTGGCTGTTTCAAAGCCTAGAAATAACACTGTGTTACTGACTAATGTCTACAGAGTACTGGCAAAAGATGCGGAATAGGAAAGTAGGTGGTGTGAAAATTTTAATGTTTAAATAGCAAAGCCCTGTCTGGATATTGTCAGTAACTTTCAGAAATCCTAGAGAAAATGATTAGATCAACACAAGGAAAACAGCAATTAACAGAATAGGAATTGCAAAGAGCTTCAGCCAATGAGAAAAGAAGCAAGGCTTCTGAAGACTCCCGACAACTCGTGTCTGCATGGGTTTCAGTGACCGGTCCCACTGGGTCAGGATGGCATTTCTGGCTCCTGGCCACTTCCCTGGGCCCACCAGCCTAAACTGGTAGGGACTACAAGGGCCAAAATAAACTTCTATGGCCAACTTGGGATCTGTGAGAAACAGCCATGGGATGTTGGGCTTTGCCCCAATGAAGGAGGCAAGTTCATCCATATATTCAACGTAATCCGTCCATATGGTCTCAATTTTGCCAAACCTAGAGATGGGAAAGAAAACACCACTGTGGATACCCAAACTTAGTGTATAAACAAAACCAAGAAAATAGCTCACAACCTTTTATCAGTGAGAATTAACATCAATCTCTCTCTTTAAAAAAGATTTCCCACACTACATTGACAGACAACATCAATTTCTTGTGTAAGTAAGGAGACTATCACTTGTTTATCCTCTACTTTGTATTTTTTAAAAGAACTTTCATATTGGTTTTATTTGGAAATACTCCAACACTGCAAGGCAGATGAGGAAGACATTTTTTTATCCTTATTTACAAATGAATTCATTGTTGCTCAAGTGACACTTCTATAATAGTTCATGGCCACTGAGCTAATTAGTGACAACTAGAAATGAAGCCCACTTCTCCAGATTTATTCTCATTTATCTGAATCATTTTCATTAGAGATATACCTTTCAAATGTCATCTACGACTTAGAGTATTTTTGGGCTAGAGAATGGAAGTCCACATCCATGTGTTCCCAAACTCCTCTGATTTCAAATCCTTTCTGGGTTTTCTTTCTATGATATATTACAGGAAGCATGGAGGTCTAAAACTATAAAATGTAAATTCTTAATCCTACTGTTCCCTCTGTGTCTTGCACTAAAAAGAACTTACACAATGTCAGGAGCAATGTAGGTCTTTAATTAATATTTGTTGAATGGATGAATATAGCTTGTATCTGTCATCCTAATGACTTCATTCAGGATCATTTAAGATGAAAACAGTTCCAAGCATTCACAAGTTCTGATTTTTCTATGGAAATCCTACACTCCTATTACAATAGGTACTCTTACCATTTGAGCTTTTGGTCCATTTTCTGATTAATATCATTCATCATGTCTTTCATAGAAGGCAAAGTACAAGTTCCTGTAAAAGAAAGAAAGACATGGTGATAGTTAAATGAGTCTGTCATAAAACCAGCCTGCAATTTTCCCTTTTTAATAATGAGTTATGAATCACATTAATTGGTGATTATTTTCAGGCAGACATCAAATTCAGTTCTAGTCTTCTCAGAACTCATATTTGTCATAATAGTTAAAAAAATTACCTAAGTAGCTTTGCTCTTAAACTGGTTTCAATATGTTTAAAATTCGTGTCATAGATATATTCTAATCTCTCAGTCATATTTTAGGAACGTTATCTTCAAAATCATAGGCAAACAGAGGTGAATTGGCATCACTTTTCAAGATTTAAGAAGAAAAAACTTCATAGAAATTAATCCTGCTTTGCCAGAAAATGGAATTTCCAGAAGATACAGAGTTTGGTGAAGGCCTAAGTCTTTCTATGGAGAGCCAATAGTTCTTGAATGTGACTGAGGATATGGACAAGTCACCAAGGACATAATAGAGACACAGATCTGACTAGGGGCTGCCCCAGGATCTCAGGTTTACATAGGTTTGCAGAGTTCTCTGAAACCTAGACCAGAACATGCTTTTGTGTTCAGAAATATTTGAAGTGTAGGATGATGTCTTTGGCAATTCTGGGATCAACTTCAAAGAGAATAAACCTCAGCCCAGATATGATTGCTCAAGACCTACAATGACTTGCTTAATTTCCCATTTCTACACTTCTGACTGGGAGGGTCACTTGAACAGCTTTTGTATACATGACCTGGTTCCAGATGTTGGAACTCGTTGTTCTTTTGAGGGGAAGAGACTTGAGAAAAAAGAGACTGTTCATTAGCCCACCATCTATGGCCAGTGGGTTGCTTGTAACTAGCCCCTCTTGTTTTTGTACTCTGGTTTCCCAAACCTAGGTTGTATGCCTTGTCTCTCATTTCCCTTAAGACAGTCTGTGCCTTGTACATCAATTTTCCCCATGAAATGCCTTGTTTCCTTTCTTCAGAGCCCAGCTGACTACTCTTGTCCTCACAGAGAGTAATGGTCCCACCTTCCTTTAACGCCAGCCTCTCTGGGTCTGAACCCTAAGTAGAACCCTGAGTGGAATTTCATGCCATTATCTTCCTGGCTACTTGGTCATATAATCTGCATCTTCCCACAGCTGTATGCCAGCCTGCTGCTGGGGGATGCTGCCTACCTTTCTTACCCGACCCCAATCAAGTTTGTTTCCTCAGTATTCTTATATATTACAGAATGATCATTTACCACAGTTAGCACTTTCTGCCTCTATTGATCAACTATTTGTCCTTATTTAACACATGTCAGGGAAGAAAAAAATTGTAGCAGAAAAGCCATTACCTTCCAGCAATCATAATTTCCATGACTGTGGTTTTTTGAATTTGGCTGGATATTGGCTTGTAAACATGTTTTCTTATGAACTTTTCAAGCAATGTAATTCTAGTGAATTTTGCAGTCATAATTTTATAAAGTTGTCATTCACTCAGTCTTAAGTGCATGAAAGCTCTGGTGGTCTCAAGTCTAATGGATCATCTTGGATAATTATCAACTGTAAGAAGTTACAAGTCACAAAATACTTCCTCTAATATTACCTTGTGCTATTGCAAGATAATCTCAAACTGGTATACTTTAAATTGCTTACAAAATATAGCATCAAAGAATATGTAATTATAAATTCTCAAAACTGAAGGGGACCTTGTAATTAGGATTATTGTTTTCACAAAGATCCAAGGTTATTCTCACTGGAATTCATCTTCCCAATGCATGAGTCTCTTTACTGACTTACCTTTTATTACTTGTGCTGCCCAGCGGGACTGGAGGTCAACTGTGGGAATGGTAGCCCCAAGGGACTGGACAAAGCCTATCACTGCTATGGTTGACTTTTCAAGTAGAGGAGGAAAGACGCCTTTAAATAAAATGATCTGATTGTTTCTGCCTTTGATGATGGACTCATCAAGGAAGGGGTAGGAATAACTATAGCCTGTTGCAAAGATTACATAGTCAATGCCCTCAAACATGGTTCCATCCTCAAAAATGGCCGAGGTCTCTGTGAATTCTTTCACATTAGGCTTTATGGACACAGTGCCACACAGAATGCGAGCTGGAAGATCATCATTAAATACAGGCTCTTTCCTCAGGGCTCTGTATGGAAAACAGAGATAATTATTAGAAGTGTGATATTTCCTTCTTGTTTTATTGGTCCATATACAAATTGGTAAGGAAAAAATGACCCAAGATTTTTTTTCCCCTGAGTCGTAGAGTATCTCTAATACGGCTGAAGAACAAAACTGATGGGAGGCAGCACTGGGAAGTAAGATAAGTTGCCATTTGCTGGCCCCATCTCTCTTTTCTGTGATCCTTCCCTTCCATGGAGCTCTTTCCAAATCCCAGAAGAAACACTTATGCCCAGTTCCTTGTTAAAGCCTGTTTCAAGAGAAACTCTGAAGTGAGGGTACCTTGGTGTTTACATTTTTTAATTTGCTATTTATCCAGTAGGTACTTCGATAAGACTAGATTTTTAAAATTCTTGGTTTCTTATAATTCTCCTCTGGAATGTGAGTAACATTTGTACTACCTCAGAAGTTCCCTGAATGATATAAAGAGTTCTGCACAGTCTCTAGGATATGCATAGTGCTCGAAAATGTTAACTGCAGTCTTCTTCTGATCCAAGATGGCCGCATAGGAGCAGCTCAGGATTGCAGCTCCCAGTGAAAGTGCAGAGACTGCTGCAGGTGATCCCCAGGAAACAGGGCCTGGAGTGGACCTCAGCAGTCCTACAGCAGAGAGGACAGACTGTTAGAAGGAAAACTAAGAAACAGAAATAACTTCATCATCAACAAACTAGACGTCCACTCAGAGGCCCAATCTGAAAGTCAGCAACTACAGAGATGACAGGAGGATAAATACACAAAGATGGGAAGAAACCAGCCCAAAAAGGATGAAAACACCCGAAACCAGAACACCTCTCCTCCAACAAGGGATCACAAC
>PVKP010037699.1:0-21450 GCA_004027715.1 Plecturocebus donacophilus | reverse complement strand
GGGTTGCTCTTCTTGAGGAATATCTTTGTGGTGTTCTCTGTATTTCCTGGACTTGAATATTGGCCTGCCTTGCTAGGTTGGGGAAGTTTTCCTGGATAATGTCCTGAAGAGTATTTTCCAGCTTGGATGCGTCCTCTTCGTCACATTCAGGTACACCAATCAAACGTAGATTAGGTCTTTTCACATAGTCCCATATTTCTTGGAGACTTTGTTCATTCCTTTTTACGCTTTTTTCTGTCGTCTTGCCTTCTCGTTTTATTTCATTGAGTTGATCTTCGACCTCTGATATCCTTTCTTCTGCTTGGTCAATTCGGCTGTGGAAACTTGTGCATGCTTCGCGAAGTTCTTGTGTTGCGTTTTTCAGCTCCATCAATTCACTTATGTTCTTCTCTAAGTTGTCCATTCTCGTTAGCATTTAGTTAAATCTTCTTTCAAGGTTCTTAGTTTCTTTGCATTGGGTTAGAACATATTCTTTTAGCTCACAGAAGTTTCTTATTATCCACCTTCTGAAGTCTGATTCTGTGAGTTCATCACACTCATCCTCCATCAGGTCATGTTCTCTTGCTGAAGGGGAGCTGCGATCCCCTGTAGGAGGAGAGGCATTCTGATTCCGGGTGTTCTCAGCCTTTTTGCACTGGTTTCTTCCCATTTTTGTGGATTTATCCACCTGTCGTCTTTGTAATTGCCGACTTTCAGATTGGGTCTCTGAGTGGACGTCCGCCTTGTTGGTGATGAAGTTTTTTCTGTTTCTTAGTTTTCCTTTGGGGGGTGCCCCTTCCCCACAGAGCTGGGCCTTCCCGGGTTCAGCTGTGCTTCTCAGTCCTCAGAGCTTCCAATTGTTGTTCTCCTTGTGGGGATGGGACCAGCGGAGCCCGACTAAAAGGGCACCACCCAGTCCCGCACACTCCGCACCGAGAAGCGCCGCGCCAGCCAAAAGAGTCACCAAAAGATTCCCTCGCTGGGAATCTCGCAGTCCGTGGGCATCAAAAATTCGTCTGTAACTGCGGTGTCCACTTGCTCTCTGCACCCTCACCGCGAGCCACAATCCCGAGCTGCTGCTACGCGGCCATTTTGGATCTCTCTCCGCCCGGTGATGAAATTTTTTTCTGTTTCTTAGTTTTCCTTTGGTGGACGCCCGTTCCCCTCAGAGCCAGATCTTCCTGGGTTCGCTGTGCTTGCTGTGAAACTCTCCGTCCTCAGCGCTTCCAATTGCTGTTTTCCTTGTGGGGATGGGACCAGCCGAGCCCGTCCGTCCCGTATACTGCGCACTGGGAAGCGCTGCACCGGGCGCCGGCAAAAGAGCCGCGCCGGCCAAAAGAGTCGCGCCGGCGACCCGTGTGGCTTCTCCGCCGGGACTCTCCCGGTCTGTGGGCAACAAAAACTCGTCGGAAAGTGCGGCATCCACTCGTTCTCTGCGCTTTCACTGGGAGCTACATTCCTGAGCTGTTGCTAATCGGCCATCTTGGATCTCTCTCCCCTGTGTTTTCTATAATAATGAACACATGGTTTCCTCTCATCCTACCTCCCCCATCCAAGTCTATTCTTTGACAAATACTTCCTGAACACTCACAGTGCTCCAAGCCCTGAGCTTAGTGCTCTGGGCAAAATGGTGAGAGAGGCAAACAGAGCCCTGCCCTCACAGAGCACACAGTCTTGTGGAGGAGGGAAACACCGAAATCAGATGATGGGACCCATGCTAGGTGCTGAAAGTGATGATTACACGTGTGCTGTGAGATGCCCCTGACCTGGTTCCTTCATTCACCCATCTAGCCATCTAACCATCTACCCATCCATTCACCCACCCATCTACACATCTGTCCACCCATCCACACATCCACTCATCTGTCCATTTACCCATTAATCCACCCATCAACCCATCTGTCCACCTGTCCACACATCTGCTCCTCTGTCCATCCATCCATGCATTCACCCACCCATCCACCCATTCACCCATCTGTCCATCCAGTCATCGATCTAACCATTTGTTCATCTGTTCAACCATCCATCCATTCATTCACTCAACCACTCACCCACACATCCACCCACTCATCCACCTCTCCATCCATCCATCCACTAAAGTATGCACTCCACCATCCATCCATTCACCCACCCATCCGTTCACCCAGCCATCCGCCCGACCATCCACTCAACCAACCATCCATCCATCCTTTCATCCACTGAACCAAGGAATGTGTATTGAGTCCCAGTTTATATACTGACATGAAGAAGACAAGAAGAATGAGGCAGAGATTTTGCCCTCAAGTATTCACAGTCCACCTGAAGAAAAACCCCTGTGGATACTCTAATACATGCAGTAAATCCAGGGAGGCCTCTGGAGGAAGGAAGGGAGAGAAACTAAGAAAAACGCACGTCTATGCATATGGACTTGCGCACCTGTTCACATTTCTTCACTGGAAGGGCTTTGGGTGCTGCTGTGTCATGACTGCTGTTTAAGAGTGTTCTCAGCATGCATATTGCTTGTAGCTTAAACCCTCCAATCCTAGACAGTTTCCATGGGCATGGCTTAAGAGATTAAATCCAAAGTGTATTGAAACAGAAGGAGGAAGGGGGGACCCAGGGTGGCCACTGGATGTCTGTAGAAGTTGTTCACTTCTCTCCAGTGCAGATGTCACCCCAGGGTTGTGCAGTGCACAACCTGTGAGACCAGACTTCAGGGCCGTGGAGATTCCCTGTCCCTGAAGGGATTCATGGAGATTCCCCAGAAGATCTCTTCACAGACTGAGTGGGCAACTCAAATCCTCCTGTCTGTGGAAGGGGAGAGTGTGAGAGAGATGCAGACACATTCTATACAAGCCTCATTATAAGCCCTCCACAAATGATTGATCTTGCTTCACAGCTGAGGAAACAGAGACAGTATTCAACTTTTCTGAAGCCAAACAGCTGGCCACGAAGGAGCTGCAATTTAAACCAAGCACATTGGGTGTGAAGTTCATGCCACCCTCTGCTTCCTGTGGGGAATGGGAAGGAGGGCCTTTGCAGACTTTAGAACTCAAGAGTACCTCTGAGATGTGGAAAGATGGCTTAGGGGTTCCCCACGGACAGTGAGCCTTAGGCTCGTGGGGCCCTGGGTCCCTGGAGGTTCTCATGTTCAGACAGCTTTGGGACTTCAATCTTCCTGGCCTAGGATCCCAAGCTGTGAATCACTGTAAAGTGGAAGATCTGATGGAGGTGGAGGGTCTGATGGAAGAGAATCTGATGGCGTAGGAGGGTCTGCTGGCAGCGGAGCGTCTCATAGAGGTGGAGAATCACCGGGGCCTTCAATGGGCCACCTGGCCCAGGCTGCATCTCTCCATGCTGGGCACTAGATGGCAACATGAGCCATCTAGTGCCCAGCATGGCTGTGGGAAACCTGTGTTTCCGCCGCAACCACAGCCCTGGGTTCTCTTGCTTGTTCTCTTTCACTGGGTTTGAGCCTCTTGTGTGACCTGCAGGGTCCGGGACACACGTGAGCAAAGGTGGTGCCTTGGAGGCCCTGTAAATAGCTCAGAAGGCGAGGCTGGTCTTCAGAGCACTGAGTGATTGCAAAGTGCAGGACAAATGAGTGTATGTGGGTGCCACAGCACGGATGTCCACAGCACAGACGACCACAGCACGGACTTCCACAGCACGGACGTCCACAGCACGGACATCCACTCTCCTATCTGGATTTCTCAAGAATGGGAGACACCTTTTTCCTCCCTTCCTGTTTCTGGGAGGAAAGGGGCAGATGGACTAAAACAGGTGACTAAGACAGGTGGCAGGAGCCAGCAGCCCGGGGAGCTGGTGCCGGGGAGGCCCAGGTGAGATACCTGTGGCTCAGGAGAGGACCTGTGCATGTGGAAGGGACACCCGCAATGCCCAGTGACACCTCCATCTTCTGTGGAGGGCGATGGAGTCCGTTAAGGTAGCCAAATGAGCACCTAAGCCAGAAGTGAGTATCCAGAACGGCCATGCATACCATAAGCCATCAGATAAGAGAGGCTGGACAGGGGCTCCCCAAGCCTGTCCTTAGCCGTGACCGGGTGGTTGTCAGCCCTCTTTAGTCTGAGCACCTGCTTTGTCCTGGAGAGGGAGTATTAACTGTCTGCTCTTCACCCCACGCCGTCTCTGTCCCTCTTGGGGAAGAGGGCTGCAGTGGGAGTCTCGACTGCAGGCTCCTCCCAGTTCTCTGCTGACCTGTGCTGAGGCTCTGCGTTCTGTGGAATGGGGCCGCCTTGCGGACCCTTGTAAGGATCCGTGACACCCACCAAAGGCCCAGCACACAGGCTCCCAAGGTACGAAGCACAAATCCCGCTGCTGAAGTCACAGCAGCAGCGGCGCCCTGCAGACAGGCCCGTGGGCCTCCCCTCGGCACAGTGTCGGGTGCTGAGTGCCTCTAGTGGGCTGTGGGCTTCAGGTCCAGCATTGCCGACGTTGCCTGGATCAGGCAGGAAGCTCGCAACAGGCCGGGTCTTCAACCTCCACCAGATCTTCCACTTTCCAGTGATTCACAACTTGGGATCCTGGGCCAGGAAGACTGAGGTCCCAATGGTGTCTGAACATGAGAACCTCCAGGGACCCAGAACCCCAGGAGCCCAAGGCCCACTCGCCTTGGAGAACACCGAAGCCCTCTTTCGGAAGAAGGACACCATGCATCTGCAGCCCTGTGTGCCCCCAGGAGTACACGGGCTCCCGCACGTGTGTGGGCGAGGGGTGAGAGTCTGGCCCCCGTCTCCTGGCAGATTTCAAAGTGTGGTCAGAAACATGGCTGGAGTCGGCAACTGGCTGAAGTGGGGAGTCATCGTTCAGTGAATTAGGCTTGATCTCTTCTCCACCCCTGCTACTGCTGGGGTCTGTGTTGACCTGGAGCTCACCCCAGCTCACCCTGGCAGAGCAAAGGTCCTTGGCTGGGGTCTGTGCACAGGTGCCGGTGAATGCCCAGCTGTGGACACACAGCAGAGCCTGTCAAGAGTAGGAGGAGCTGAGGAGAGCCCTGGGGATCCCCAAGAGCTTCAGGGTGTAGGGACAATCACCCAGACAGAGTGAATCTGTGAAACTTGTCCCCATAACATGAGATGGCCTATGTGAGGTGGGACTCCTCGGAAGGAGCGCTGAGGACTAGAGGGAGGGGGCAGCGTGACTCCGCAGGCTCCACAAGGGACACAGCATGGACATGCTTCTGGCCTGGGTGCCCTTCTGAGTCGACAGAGGTCCATGTGCCCAGGCAGTCATGGCCAGGCACAGGAGGTGTGCAAGGAATGGGGTGGACACCAGAGGGGCAGGCACCAAGGTGTGGACACTGAGGGGAAACACGGGTCCTGGGGGCGGCCCTGTGACCGGACTGTTGAGCCTTGGGTGGGCAGAAATCATTCCCCTTATCAAGGACTGCAGATCCTCACTTGCAACACCCAGGACACCAAAGCAGTTCTGTTACCGGATAAAGGGTCTTGACTGTGTGTTGTTCAGGTTCTTTGCGTTGAAAAAAAGTTAAACAAAACGCACAAACGAAGCAACAGAAGAAGGAAGCAAGGAAAGACAAAGAAAGCAACAAAATAACAAAATAACAGTAACGCGAGTGCAGACACACCGAAGCTAAAGTACACGTCACGTCACGCCACGGGTGGGGCGGGCTGCGGCGGGCGGCTCGGGAGCCCAGGACCACGTTCTTCAGGGTTTCTACTAAGCTAGAAGAATCTGCTAACACCCTAGGTGCCCTTAGAAGCCTCCAGTTAGTCACACCGTATGAAAGGTGGCCTGTGACCAGTCGGAAGCTGAAATGGAAGCATCGGTCTTGGCATCACAGGAGTGAGGCTGTGCCTGGGTGCTGCTCACCCTGCCTGGGACTGGCTGCAGCCGCTGTTCTTTCGCTTCTGTCTTACCCCTTGGTCACCCTCATCCCTGTTCTCCTGCCTCCGCTCTGATGGAAAGGGACAGGTGACATGAGGTTTCTAACCCAGGGAATAGCTAGAGTTGGCACCCCACAAGCTGGTGTGGGACTGTGGGAGGTTAAGGGCATGGGCTTTGTGGTCGTGAGAGTCTGGAGGTTGAATCTCAGCCCTGCTACGTGGGGCATGTCACCCAATCTCTCTGAGCCCCCGTTTCCTCACATTTACCCCACCTGTGAAGTGAAGGTGTTGCTAGCATTGGTTAGGGGGCTTTGGCCACAGGTAATGGAAATGACAACTCCAACAGGCTTTAAAGATAAAGCCAATTTATGACCCCTTGCAAGTGAGAAGGGCAGGGTGGACCTTGGCTGTGGCTTGCTCCTGTAGCTTTCAATGGCCCAGGTTTTGTCTCTCTTTTGCTCTGCATTCCATGGTGTTAGTTTAACCCAAAGCTCCCTCTTAGTTCCAAAGTCGCTGCAAGCAGTAATCAGGACTCATTGCTCACTTGTCATGTCCAGCTGAAAACGGAACAGGTCTTCCCCAACTACTGATTAAAAGTCTGGGCTTATCTCTTGATTGAAATGTCCTACATGATGCCCTCAACCCCGAGCCTACCACTCTCGCCAGGAGGATGCTGGGTGCCGCTGATGGGCTGAAGCCTGGGCCATTTGCAGTGTTGAGGGGAAACGCCTCATGCTGTTGGTTCTTTAGTGAGAAGCCGCGGGAAGGTGACACACCAGGGAAATGGAGAGCCTCTGTGCGTTGGGTTCACAGCACCCAAGCCTGCACCTGAACTTGGAAGAGGGGACATAAGTGTCTTCTGAAGGAGTCTAATTGACGTTTGCTTCTCTGACCTTGCTCCAGCTCTGGCCCAGCTCCAGGTTCCGAAGGCTCCATCCCCTAGGATGTTTTCTGGGAGCCAGGGAAAGGTTAGCAGAGCCTGGTCACATAATCCTTGGAGAATGCTCTTGGTGGGCAAGCGGCACTTTCTTATTGGGTTGTTCCTGCGAGAAGGGTTCTAATTCCCACTTAGAAGTCCTGAACGAGCGTGGGAGCCCCTGACTGTGGCAAACGGGGTGTGTTCAGGGCCTGGGGCCACCTGGGGTCATCTACTTGAGTCCTCTTTGAACTCTGCGATTGGTAGCTGAGCGATGCCCAGGAAGTCACTTCCCCTTGGCATCAAGCACCCTTGATCATCCTCAAAGGGGTCAGTGGTGCTCAGGCCACACTCTCCAGGGCCCAGAGCTTCTGAGCTGCACACATGTGCATTTCTCCATGAGACCATATTGGGGGACAAGTGCTGGCACCCCCACATGGTAGGACAAAGGCAGAGGCCCTAAGACATAGCTACCTGCCTCAGATCACACAGCCAGGGCCAGACCAGAGCCCAGGCTGCCCGCGATCATGACCTAGGCACCATTTCCCACGGGCATTGTCGGGTGGGAGTCTAGGCTAAACAAGACCACACTGGTTTTGATGACGGCATTTTCTGTCCCTGCACCACGTCGCAGGCCAGGGCCCCCCTCCCGCCTGGCCACACTGCCCCCCACCTTCACTCCAGTCTCTGTAAAGAGATGTTTGGTGTGCTCGGGGCAGTGGCTGAGAATATTAAAGGCATAACATGCGTGTGCACGATCCTGGGGCCCCAGTGGGCTGAGGACAAGTTGGCTCCATGCCTGCCCTCGCTCCACGACCTTCCTCCCCAGGGTAGAGCCAGGATGGGAGGGGAGGGGGTCACTATCTGGTATGATCCGCCGGGGGCTGCGGCAGAGGGATGGAGCCTGCCTGGCAACAGTTCCAGGGTCCATCCTTGCTGGGACTTCACCTTCCCAGGACCACCCATCCCCCCACCACAGTGGGAGCCCTGGTCAGGGAGGCCGGCGACCTAGGGGGAAGCCAGCACTGGAGCTCTGGCTGAGGATGGAGCAGGCACTCTCTGCTGGGTCCTCCAGGAAGCCAGCACCACCAGGTGGCTGGGGTGGCTTCTGGCCTCTGCTGTCCGCACGCTGTGCCCTGGAGCTGTCTTGGGGAGGTCGTGACACCTGCAGCTCCCCCATGCCCATGCGGGCGCTGGCCTCGTTTGGAGCAGGCCCACTCTTCCCCAGGCACAGGCCCCTTTCATGCAGCCCCCTTTCACTTTATCAGGGCTGCCATGATCTGACTTGCTCCTATTGATCACACACAGCATTTCCTGGGACTGTCTGATTTCTAATATCTGACCCACAGGCCCCTCCTGGGCGGTCCTCTTCCTTCCTGGAAGGTGCGTTAAACTCAGGTTTTCCAAGGGCCAGCTGTATTCCCGTGCGGGCAGACAGGACCCCATGCACCCGGGCGAGCCCTCCTCAGCGGCCTGTTCATCTACAGGGATTCTTCTGGTTCTCCCTCTGGGCAGCCCCACAGCCCAGATGCCTCAGCTTCCCAGCCACAGGTCCCTCATTGACCTCCCCTCCTTGCTGGGGAGAGGCAGGCACTGGGTCATCCATGGGGCATGGAAGTGACAGCTACACCCTCCAAACCTGCTAGGTCCCTCTGCCGGATGCCTCCCACACCTGCCCACCTGCAGTCAGCCAAGAGATAGCTGCGGGGGAGCAGGTGGCCCCTGGATCCCTGTCGCCATCCTGGACCTCCCCGTGTCCTGCACTGGTTCCTGGGCTCCTCCTCGGCCTTCAGTTCCATGGCATCCTGGCTCCAGCCTCCTGCCTGGGGTGACCAGGGCTGCCAGGGGCTTGGTTGCTCCAGGAGGCTGCTGGACACAGAAAACACCTTCATGGCTGCGTGAACGTTTAATATATAATTTATTGAGGTTAATTAAAAAATGATTAGTGTTTTCCTTAAGTAAATTCAATTCATGAGTCTTATTTATTTGTTTTATATTCATCTGGGAGTTTTTAGCAATCTCTTTCAGAGGGACTTTGATTAATGTTTGACCAACTCAGTTGATAAAAACCTTCATAAACAGTCAATTCTGTTAATTAAATTCCCTCAGACATTTACACTGAACTTACAAATTTATTTGATTTTCTTTTTAAGGCACTTCAGCTGCCTGACCCAGAGGACTCTAAGAAAACCACTGACGCCTTTGCAAACAGGCAGCTCGCAGATGCCAGGAAACATTCCAGTTCTACTTACATATCTAGTCTGTTTCCCTCACACCTTTCAACTTAGAATCACTTGTCTGTAGAGAATGGCACGTTTTAAATTAGAATCAGCTCTTCTGGGGAATCAACTAGGAAAATCTGTGCTGTGGGAGCCTCTACTATGCCTCGTTCCCTTACGCATTGCAAACACTTTCAAACACATACACAGACTATTCCAGAACACAGCAGGAAGGTATTAATATGATAGGTTTATTTACTTCACCATCCGCACATGATGGTAAACCTACCTGGAGTTAAAGAGCTTTCTCCACTATGGAAGCAATTTTCCATAGCAAGAATGTGCATGATTTCAGTCTGGGCTGAAGACCTGGAATCACATGCCATCCAGATGATTCTGTGATGCGACTGATGAGAACTTTGGAAGTTGCCCTGACACAGACCTCCACATCCCCTAGAGAGGCCGGTCTCCCAGGTGTGCCCCTGGTTCATGTAAATCACTCCCCGATCCTGCCATTGGATCAGTCTGTGCCCATTGCCCGGTGACTTCACCACTGATTAGAGTCAACATGTCTGCTTGTTCTCGACTTACTGTCAAGCTCTTCTGAACTGGAGGAGTACAACTGATTAGTTCAACTTCTCTGCTTCTCCTTCAAGTTATTTTCAAGCTCTTCTCAACTGCAGGGGGATGACTCTCACAGAGTCTCGGTGTCTTTCATGCCCTGCCCAGCCCTGTGGTTCTTGTGCTGTGATGCTGCCTGGCACTCTGGGGTGCCCCTTGATCTGCTTCTGATTTAGCATCTGGCTCCAGCTCCTCCACTGTGGTCCTAGGCCTACCTGTGCTCCGGGAAGGAGTGTTCAACCTATTCAAAACTAGACCCTACCACCCAGCCCGTCCACGTGAGCTTATAGAGTGTAGCACAACTGGTTGACTGTATAGGACTGTGGGCTTAGAGACCTTCAGGCACATTTTATCATCCATCCTCACAAAGACTGTGCAGTTAGCAGGCATCCTCCCAGCTTCACAGGTGAGGAATTGATGCCAAGGCACATTAAGGGGTCTCGCCAAGCTGCATGACCAGTGCCCTCAGAACTGGGATAGCAAGCACAGATATTGCTTGGTTGTGTTCTTAGAGCTGGTTGCTGTGCAAGAAGTTGACACACATGATCTCAATGACGCCCCCCAAGAACAGCGCGGTTTGGAAACTGTTACCACCCCCATCTCACAGATGGGCACTCAGGAGCTCGCAGAAGATAAGCAACTCGGCGAGGCTGAGATTCTAGCCCAGGCACCCTGACCCCAGAGCTGGAGCTTAGCATCTGCGGCGCTGCACTTCCCCCGACCTCAGCCCAGGCATCGCCACCTGTGGTGGCTTTGGACATAGTTATAGGTGCCCCACTTAACTGCATCTGGAGGAGGGATCTGGGTGAGCTCTATCAGGAAAATCCTGGGGGTGTCCCCAGCTGCAGGCAGGACTTGGGCCTCAGCAGAGTGGCCACTGTACAGAAGGCCACGCCAAGTCAGAGGGGACAGGGTGGCACTGCAAGGAAGGGGCATGTCCAAATCTCAGCAGCAGGCTGCACGGGGGCGGGGGGTGGGGCAGCAGCACATCTTTCAGGGCAGGCAGCCAGCTGGGGACACCCGTCCCGGGGCAGCGCTGTCCACTGCCAGGCTGGCTGATTGGAACACAGGAGTGCGACTCTACTCCCTGGCTTTGGCAGAGGCAAGGTTTCTAACGCGAATGTTTGTTGAACTTTCATTTTGTGCTGGGCAGTGAACTCCGCACTTCTCAGAGAGGATGCCCTTGAATGTGCTCTTGGTGGCAGGAAACGTTTTCCTTATTCTTCAGCCAGAGAAACTGGATGAAGAGAGAAGGGAGCGCTTGCCCATGGTCATCCATGAGCAGCGTCGGGCCTGACAAGTATACCACACCTGGGCAGGTCACCACGGCTCTGTGGTTCAGAGACCGGGCTGGGAGCAAGACCCGGCGCATCAGCAGGAGCAGCACCAGGCTGTGTGGGACCAAGCCCTGGAGCACAGGATGGGAGAGCTGATGCCCGGCTTCTCTGCAGCCTGACTCCTGGGACCTGAGCCGGGCCATGTGCTTGGGCCTCTCTCAGGTCTCAGTGGCAAGGAAAGGAGGTTGTGAGGACTGGGGAACCAGTCTGTCCTTTTCCCCATCACCC
Organism: Plecturocebus donacophilus; assembly: GCA_004027715.1. Taxonomy (NCBI): domain Eukaryota; kingdom Metazoa; phylum Chordata; class Mammalia; order Primates; family Pitheciidae; genus Plecturocebus; species Plecturocebus donacophilus. The sequence goes on along the minus strand of PVKP010037699.1, from coordinate 10,304 downwards.
TGTAGCTACCTTCCCCTAACTCCCGTTATGACAAAATGTATCGAATCTCAGACAGCAAATCCTTCTCTCATAAAGGAGCAGGATCATCTCCATCCTGTTCCAGCAGAGGCTCTAGTCAGGGGCAGTTTATGGGAGAAGAAGGATGTGCTGGGGTCCCCAGGACCAGCTTGATGCTTCTCTGGAAAGACCACAGACCACAGAAGTGACAGTTTCTTACAGCAAAAGGAGGCAGATCAAAATCAGCAAATGAGAGAGGCCCCCAGGGTGGGGCCTGGGAGGGGCCGGGTGCGAGCTTTCAGCTCCTCTCCCAGTGCGGTCACCGGACAGCACCCATTCCCTCAGTACTGATGTGTGACAACACTCACGGTGCCTTGCTCCCACCCTGGGAGTGCACGGGAGCCTTGGTGTCTACGTTTTTATTGGGGGTCAGCCATGAAGACATGGAGCACCCACTTGACTGCCCACGGCTTCTCAGCCCCCAGCCCCCAAGAGGTCAATGCGACACAGTGTGGCCCAGGGACCCAGAAGACTTTACCCTAAATCCTCTGGTTAGGGTAAACCCTCCAGCAGGGCCCCAGGTCCCAGGTCTACAAAGACATGCATGTCGGGTGGGATATTCCAAGGACTTGGAGGTCATCTCCAGGCCCAGCAGGAGCCAGTCCTGTGGAGTATGCAGGGCTGGACACCCCAACCCCACGGACTGAGCCCTTCCCCGCAGAGGACAGGTGGTCTGGAGGGGAGGGGAGCGTGTGTCTGAGGGTGCCTGAGTCCATGGAGTAGTCCTCTTTACGGGACGAGTCCCATAAAGACGCGTCCCAGCTGTTGGGGGTCGGCCCCTCAGCTGGCTCTGATTTCCTTGCAGGGTGGGGGAATTGCCCACCCCTGGCACCCAGGCACAGCTGTGCTAAAGGTCAAGGTGGGCGTTAGCTCAAGCTCCGAGCTCCTTGGCTTCAGCTGTGCGGAACCGATGCGCGCCTGCTGGAGGACAGCTGGCATGTGCGTGCGGCTAACAGCCCACAGCTGAGAGCGGGCGCCCTCGTCCTTCCGGCTGCATCCTATTCTACACATCTCCAAAGGTGTTTATAACTTTGCTTTCTTAGGTAGCAGAAACCTCCATCAACTCAGCAAAAATAAACATATCAGTAACCACGGTGACTTCAGCCTTCCAGCACTGGGCAGAAGTGACCTCAGGCAGACGCAGAGGGGCGCAGACATGGATCTGAACATGGGTTCGATGAAAGTGGAATAGATGTGATTGAAAAGCTTCACAGCCCCTCATTTTTGGAATTCCAGGCTCCCTGCTGGTGTCTGCCCTGTTTCATGACCCGTAAAGCCCCAACAGAGACAAAGGTTGTTGCTGCTGGTGCCCGGGCTGGTCTCCTGAGGCCACGCCTTGCTTCCTGGGGAGGGGCTTTGCCTCACTAGGACCCAGGGCAGGAGACCCGGGCACTGCTCAGCCAGGCTTCCTCCCTCGGATCCAGACCCATGACCTGCCTGGGCTTCTGTTTCACAGCGATGATGCCAGGATGCCCAAGAATTGCAAACTTCACCAGTGCACTCGAGGGAGAGAAACAACAGCAACAAAACTCCCAGGAACTGCAGGTGAGAGAAAATACAATTCACATGCAGAATTTTCTATGGAAAATTGATTGATCCCACCAGGTCATAGCTTTGCAAGCATCTGTAAGAGTGGGGTGTGAGGGCGTAGGGGTCCCCCGCTCTGTTAGGATGAAGATGTTGAGGCTTGAACCTTCTCTACCCTGTAACAGGAGACGGCTGGGGTGGTGTGTTAGGCAGCAGTGGAGCAGGGAAGCCACGGGGAAGGGGACTTCCCACCAGGCAGGCAGCCAGAGACCCTGAGCCTTCCAGCAAGGGTGCCCCCAGGCACGGCCGGTGGGAAGGTGTGAGCTGGGGTCTGTGTGTGTTCACGTAGTCTCCGTGGTCTTAGCTGCGGTTGTGGCTGGTAGTAGGAGAAGAAATGTTTTGTGGAAGTTATTTGAGAATTCTTACACAAGCCAAGCCAGGAGCATGCGAGGTTCCCTTCCTGAGGGTTTGCAATTCCCATTAAACGGAGTCCAGAAAGTTCTCTGGCCCCAGTGAACAGATGGAGGAAGAGGCATGAGGCTGGGTGTTCGTGGGCCTGCGTCTATGGGGCTGAGCTGAGAGGGGCCAGCCTGCCGGAGCTCCCAGAGGTGTGTGGCCCAGGCATCACCCTCACAGACCCCTGGGCATTGCTGGGGGCTGAGAAAGAGGCTGGGCCTGGGGGAGGCTCGGAGGTGACAACCTGGGGAGAGTTTGAGGGAGCCAGTGTCCCTTCCACTGTCCACGCGGCACGCTCACGTCGCTACGGAGAATGAGGCTGTGAACTCAACCTCAGGGAGCTTGGCTTGACTGGAGGCAGTGGCTGGAGGAAGCCTTCCTGGTTCTGTATCGGGGACACACAGGCCGTGCTGGACTCGGCCCTTCCTCCAAGGGCAGGTGGCTGGTCCCGGTTTGCCCATCTGCGGAGTCAGAATATCAAAATGTGTGATGCTGCAGGGACACTCTTAGCGGGACTCTGGGCCACATCGCGCACTCGATCCCGGAAGGGTCTTCCCAAACTTTCCCAAATCTTAGGACCACCTGGAGCTTGTCAGCAGCTCCTGGGCCCCACACACAGTCATTCCGATTCGATAAACTGGAGGGTGCCCGCACTTGTTAAAAGTGTTTTTTGACACAATAATTGTACACATTGATGGGGTACATGGTGATGTTTTCATACGGATGATGTGTAGTGATCAGATAAGAGCCATCAGCAGATTCATCATCTCAAACGAATTTCTTCACATTGGGAACATCGGCCTCTTCCCTCCAGCTATTTGAAACGGTGCGTGACTGTGAGCTCTGGCTGCAACCCACCAGAACCTATGCCTCCCAGACAGCTGCAATTTTGTGTCCTTCAACAAGTCTCTCCCGATCCCTCCCTCCCCCTACCCTTCCCAGCCTCTGACATCCTCTGTCCCACGCTTCACTTCCATGAGATCAGATTTTTTAGCTTCCACACATGAGTTCATGCAGTGTTGACCTTTCTGCTCCTGGCTTATTTCACTTGCCACCATGTCCTTCAATTCCATCCACGCTATCTCAAATGCCAGGATTCTGTCTTTTGTGATGGCTCAGTAAGCTTCCGGTGTGTATACTTACCAGGCCTTCTTTATCCGATCATCTGTTGTTGGTGTATCATGCTTCTTACAAGTGTTCTGGGGGCATTGGGAGGCAGGCCGGCCTCTCCCCACAGTGCTGCAAGCAAGGCTGGAGTCTTCTTTGCGGATTTCAGAATCTGAGAGACTCCATTGCTCCTGGTGACTGGATCTGGGTGTGCAGTGTGATAGCTGCCAATGGTGATAATCAGAGTCACAGGTTCAGCGACCCCATCCCCAGGGCCCGCCTCTGTGGGGCGTTGTGCCATAAATCGCAGAGCTGCTGTGTGAAATGAATATTTACTGAGCATCTACTATGCCCAAAGCAAAGCAACACTCTGGGGAGATAAAGAGAAACAAGACACACAGCCCTGTCCTCAAAGAACTTCCTAGGGAGCAGGGAGGACGGAGAGGCATGGAGCCGAACGCAGGTCAGGACAGACAGCTGCCGGGGGCAATCAGGAGAGCGGTCTGCAGGAGGCCTGGGGCAGCCTGGGGAGGCCCACGCTCTGGCCCCAGAGGTTGTCATGGGGCAGCAAGCAGGGCCCAGGTACATCCTCACAAATGGCCCCACAAATGGCCCCTCTGGTTGGCCAGAATGTCCCTACTGAGTTTGGACCTGAGATCCTTCCAGTGCCTGAACTTGCCCCGAGAGCCATCCCTCATGCACTTGGGGCATTTTGAGAAGTGGCGATTTGAGGGTCCCTCCCCCAGCTGCCTGTTCACTGGAATCCCACAGTGCCCTGTGGCTGCCTTCTCTGTGGGCAGCAGAGCGAGGAGGCGTTTCTCCCTTTTCTGCAGTGAGCTTCTGCACCCCCTGCAATGCTGCGGAAATGAGAGGCTGTGGGTCTCCCTGCAATTCACAGACACTGTCCATGGGACATTCAAACCTCGTCCCAACACTTCACGATGCAGCAGTGCGGGCACTCACTACTCAGGCTGCAGCTCTCAGGACTGATTTCACATAGGAGCTATCCAGATGGCCTCCCCAGGCAAAGCTTTCGCTTCTTCCCAAGGCTCCACCTCCCCCTGGAGAAAAGGCCATTCCCCGACCTGCTGGCAAGGAAGAAGTGGCCCCCAGACTCTCACACTCAGGGTCATGGAGCTTGTCCTCCTTTCCAGACCACCCTCCACTTCGGATCTGCCTGGACGCTGATTAGGCTGGAGAGAGGAACAGATCAGAGACACCAGACCAGGGTGGGCGGAGGAGGGGCCTGGAAGCAGATGCACAGAGGGGAGCCCGCCAGGCGCGGTGGCTCACGCCTGTAATCCCAGCATGAGCTTTGGGAGGCTGAGGTGGGTGGATCACCTGAGGTCAGGAGTTCAAGACCAGCCTGGCCAACATGGTGAAACCTTGTCTCTACTAAAAATACAAAAAAAAAAAATAGTTGGGTGTGGTGGTGTGCACCTGTAATCCCAGCTACTCAGGAGGCTGAGGCAGGAGAATCGCTTGAACCCGGGAGGTGGAGGTTGCAGTGAGCCAAGATCACACCACTGCACTCCAACCTGGGGGACAGAGCGAGACTCCATCTCAAAAAACAAACAAACAAAATAAAAACGGGAGCCCGAGATCCCCTGCTCAGCTGCCCTTGGTCTACCCTGCTGGCAGCAAGTCCAGTCTGTGGGTTTCTTCAGACTTTGAAGCCCAAGCCTTTGATCTAGAAGGACTTGGGATCGCCAGCGTGTCAGAGACACTTTGGGTAAAGGGTGGAGTCTGTTGAGGCAGGGTATGGGGTGCCTCAGACACAGAAGACTGGGTCTGGGGTGTTTATCCCTCGTTCTCTCAGAAAATGCTTTTGTGAGGATGCGGGCTGCTCTGCAGGTGCCTGTTTCGGCCTCTGCCTCCGGTTCTACCTGCCCGGCCTCCCCAACCTTCTCCCAGGTGAGAATGCAAGTCAGGCTGGAGGCAGACACGTGCAGATCTTCCTAGAATGTGAGCCACTGGGGACTCCAAATGTGGGAGTCCTGATACCCTCCCATCCAGCTGTGGCTGAGAAAAGGGGAATTTTCCACTTTGCTGATCCATTTGAAGGGAATAATACCCAAAGATGGCTTTCTCCCAAGTCATGGATGGACAAAGGCAAACACGAAAACACCATCAGCCTGGCTGGCCCAGGGCCATGGCGCCTGGGGGACTGAGCAGACTCCGGCTGCATCTGTTGGGAAACAATGCACAGTGGCCCTTGTCCTGAGGACGCAGGCTGCCTTTCAATCACTGCTGCTTAAGGAAAAAGAGAGCCCAGTCTTCCCAGAGAAGCGGGACACAACCCTTCTGTGCTCAGGATTATCACAGCTCATGGCTGCGGAGAGCTTCATAGCGCTCCATTCTGTACTGAGCCCTACACATTTATAATCTCATTTAATCCTCATAACAATAGGACAAGGTCAATACTGCCGTAGCTGCTCCCCTTCAGTGAAGCTGAGGACCTGCCCCAGGGCCCCAGGATAGATCAGCGTGGGGCGAGGTCAGCCCGAGCCCCCCAGCTGTTAGCCCACAGAGCCTGGGGTCACCACGTGAGAGAATGGGATGTTCAAATGCAGAGGGCTCCTGCGCTAGGGTCCTCTGGGTGCAGGAGGACCACACGATTGGTAATTTAAAACAATGCAAATCTTTTCTCTTAAACATCTAGAAATTGAAGCCCAGCGCGGTCTCCCTGAGCTAAAATCTAAGTACCGCAGGCTGCTTCCTCCAGAGGCTCGGCTTAGGGAGAATCCACTTCCTGCCTTTCCTGGCTTCGAGATCCGCCAGCAGGCCTTGGCTCTCAGCCCCTCCTCCCTCTTCAAGGGCGGCGCTGGCATCCCAGCCTTCTCATCTATCATCCCCCTGAGCTTCTCTTTCGCCTCCTCTTTCACATTTAAGGATCTCGCTGGTTACTTTGGGCCCACCAAGATAACCCATAATAATCTCCTGATGTCGCTTAGCAGTTTTCATTCCACCTGATGCCTTAATTCACTTTGCCACGTAAGGCAACCGAGACACAGTTTCCAGGATTAGGAGCGGAAAGGGCTTCAGCCGGGTGACACATTCAGATCTGTGCTCTCTGTGGCCTTTCTGTGTCTTGGCCTGGCAGTCCTCCCGGGGTCTTCTCCCTGCCGGCAGCATGTGCCTGAGTCAGCTCCCACCGGCCTGTGAGAGCCCAGTGGGGAACGGCTGAAATGTACAACTAATGAATTGCATTACAACAAAGATAACATGAGTTTGGAGCATTTGTTACCTTTGTTTTTGTACAAATAATCTATTAATTGTACATCTTACGATATTATGGTATAATTTTGTGATAATTATGCTGCAGCAGTTATTATCTCTGTTTGGCAGAAATCCTATCTAGCAGGTGGTTTGCTGCGGCACACCTGTCTCTGCATTGAGCTTTGTCATGTTGATGGCTTGGAACTCACGGTCGCAAGTATTTACATCATGGAAGTCAGCATGTGCTACAAATCAGAGCTTCATTTTATGGTGTTATTGGTTATCTAGACTTAAGGAAATGATGAAATATTAGATTAATGCAGATTAATCTACAAGTGTGTTATGCTTGTAATTGTTACATTGTAAATAGCACAAAAAGTTGTCAAATCATAGTTGAATTGCAGCTACAAGGTTGGCTACAGATAAGAGAGTTTGGCAAAAAATCAACAAAAGCTTCTGTGTGGACCAGTTGGCTCTATGGAATGTGGGATAAAAACTACTGTGTATTTTTTGTAAATTGGTAAATTGCATGCTTCCTTTGTATCGATAATTTAGAATGAATGGATGTATGGATGTTTACACACACACATCTCTTTTGCAGAGAGCTGGTTGTTAAACATTTACCAGCACACCACGGCCTCCCCCCGAACCCCCACCCGCCAGCCTCAGCTTCCCGGCCCCACACTCTGTGCTGTTGTCCTCTGAGCTGTGCACACTTTCCAGAGCCCTCCGGCTGCATCCACGCGCTCTACCAAGCATGCGAGGACCCACCCCATCTACCCTGTCCCCTTGCCTGGCCCATCCTGCTGGTCTCTCAGGCACAGCCCAGCAGCCGTTCTCCCCAGGAGGCTGTCCGGGCTCCTGCGTTGGCTCAGTGCCCTTCTGTGTTCTTGTGGTCCCGGGCTTTCCCCATCCCACCCTGTGGAAATCGAGCCTGCTTCTCTGTCTTTAGGACTGGCCTGTGGCTGCCTCGTTGGTGGGGCCGTACAGCTCTTTTTTTGTGCCTCAGAATCTAGCACATTTCCTACATAGTAGATGCTCAATAAATATTCATTCAATAGAATATTCACTTAAGGAGCTAGGATTGCTTTTGACTGAATAGAGTGTAGGCCTCTTCTCCGACACAGAACGAAACAGACAAGGGGAGGGAAAGCGCTGATGGATACGTGGTTCTGAAGGGGCTCCGGGCCCTGGCACATGAGGACTTCTGGCACATGGCTGGGGAGCACTGGAAAATGCCTGGTCTCAGCCCCTATGTCTGGAGGGCCCTTTGGACCCTTTTGCTTCAATACAGCAGGCACCTGACATCCTTGACAGAGGAGTTTCTTTCTGCAGAGGCATGAGGGATGTGGAACCCAGGACTTAGAGGGGGCAGATTCGTGTTCCCCCCAGGGGACCCTGGGAGCCACGACCCTGCATCTAGGTGTGCTCAGAGGATAAACAGGCAAGGCGTTTAATGGAGAGGCAGCCCCCGGGAGCCCCAGCATGGTCAGCCAGGTGTGGAGGCTTCCATCATGGTGGGGCCCTGAGGGCCACGTGGAGTTCCTTCTCTTCCCATGGTGGGTGCAGCTCTTCATCACGTGATGACAGTGAGGGCGTAGAGGGGAGACCTGACAGGTCCCAGAGATGCCAAGTGAGGTCATCGCAATGATAGCAGTGCTGGCTGGCAGCCTCCAAAGCCAGGCAGGGGGCAGGCCCTTTCCCTGTGCATGAGTCCATGTGGGCACTCTTAGGGCTATGCTCATTTGACACCTGGGTGGGGAGACTGGAGTCTGCATGCTGGGTGAACGTCAGCATCAGGACAGCCCTTCCACCGAGGCCCTGAAACCACCACAGAATACTCCCTATAGTGATCTGCCAGCCCCTCTGCTGCAGGCTGCGGTTCCCACACAGCCTGGGTGCCTGTGGCATCCTCTGCCCTCACGCTCCCCCAGAGCCCTGGTGGCTGGGAGGCGAGGCCACCTCTCCTGTCCCTACCACCCCACCAGGTGTTGGTACCCCACCCTGGAAGGCGCCCACCTCCTCTGCCTCTTCCGCTTGGGGTGTGAAATCAGCGGACATGGGCTGGGTTAGAGGGCAGTGCCGAATCCCGTGCTCACTCACTCTGCAAGCCCAGCAGGCAGGCGCTGGGTGGGGGGGCCACTGAGCCAGCGTGAGGGCCTCCCACATCCTCACCTTGGAAGGAAACATCCTCCCTGGGGCCACAGGGCAGTAACTGAGGCAGTGCAGGTGCTGGGTGCATGTCTGGTGCCAGGCCAGGGGAGCAGCCCATGCTGGGGATGTACTGGATGAGCCTGGGAGCCTGAGTGCTTCTAGCCTCAGAATGTTCTCCAAGAAGCCTTACTGGCCTGAGGGTCACTCGGGAGGAGAGACGAGGGGAGAGACGGGCCCTTCCCACTCGGCCTCTAGCAGCTTGGCCCGGCTTCTGCCCCCTGCCAACCCACCCTTTCAGGTCTCCTTTTGGAGACGACAAGGTCACTGTGGCATGAGGAGCCACAGTTCCTTATAGTCCAGAGAAATCGAAGGCAGTGACGGGCAAGAATTGTTCTCAGGCAGCCCCAGCTGGGAGCATCACAGATTTGTCGATGAGTTTGCAAACACAATTGAGACACCTCCACTCAGGAGCCCTGGGTGACAATGACTCACTGGCATGGGCTACCAAGTGTGTGTGTATTTGACCTCAGCGGGTTACACATGCACAACACACAGACATACACACAGAGACACACACACAGACACACACAGACACACATACAGACACACACACGGACACATACAGAGACACACATGGACACACACAGACACACACAGAGAAATACACACAGGCTGGGCACAGTGGCTCACGCCTATAATCCCAGGCTTGGGAGGCCAAGGCTGGTGGATCACTTGAGGTCAGGAGTTTGAGATCAGCCTGGTCAACATGGTGAAACCCCATCTCCACCAAAAATACAAAAATTAGCCGGTCGTGGTGGCACACACCTGTAATCCCAGCCACTCAGGAGGCTGAGGCAGGAGAATTGCTTGAACCTGGGAGGCAGAGGTTGCAATGAGCTGAGATCACACCACTGCACTACACCCTGGGTAATAGAGTGAGACTCCATCTCAAAAAAAAAAAAAAAAAAGAAAGAAAGAAAGAGAGAGAGATACACTCAAACATATACACAGACACCCAAACAAATACACACACACACACACAGAGACACACACAGAAACACAGAGACACACAAACACATACACAGACACACTGACACACAGATACACACATACAGAGACACAGAGAAACACATACAGGAACACACACACATACAGACATATGCACAGAGAAACACACACAGAAGACACACAGACACACAGAGACACACACAGATGTACAGACACACAGACCCTCACACGCAAGCACACACGCCGCCCTCAGGCCACACTCCATAAACAGCGCCCACCTTCCACAGGCCTCTCTGTAATAAGCACCGCCAAACACATCCCCTTCATCAGCTCTTTTGAGTTTTCAAAACAGTTACGATAGCCTCATTCCAACAAGGTCTGCAGGAAGGCTGCCTTTCCCCAGTTTATTCTTTAGACAAAGAAGCAAAGAGTCTAGAAGACACCTCAGAGGAGACAGAGAGGGAGCAGAGCGGGGTGAGCAGAGCATCCAGCAGCCCAGGGAAGGGGAGCAGGGGAGGGAAGACGCAAAGCCACCAGTGAGGCGGAGGGCCAGCGCAGCCAGATTCTGCAGGTGGACTTGTTAGGAAAGAGGGGAGTAAGCATGAGTGGGGGGCACATTTGGAAGGCTGTGCCGGAGTGAGTGGGGGAGACTCATGTGGCTGTGCCAGGGATGAGTGAGAGAGGGAGACTCACATGGCTGGGCAGGGGTGTGTGAGAGAGGGAGACTCACATGGTGCAGGGGTGAGTGAGAGAGGGAGACTCATGTGGCTGGGCAG
>PVKP010037698.1:0-21429 GCA_004027715.1 Plecturocebus donacophilus | reverse complement strand
GGAGGCGGAAGAGAGCTGAGCTCTGGGGAGCGGCGCCTCTGAATCGCGCCCGCGGCAAGCCGAGTGTTAAAAATACCTTCAGCCACTAGATGTCGCTGTGGCCCCACCGCGAGGATGCGGAGGGAGGCGCTGCGGAGCGCGGGCGGCGTGACCATAGCTGCCTGGGTTCACGCTGGAAGAGGCTCCCCACCTGGGGTCAAGCAAGGACCAAACAGGCGAAGGGGATGCGCCCTTGTGGCTTGGAGACCTTCGCCCTCGAAAAAGTTTATTAAACAAACTTGGGAGGGACCTCAAGAATTCTTACATCCAAGTCATCGCTCTTCAGTGCGAAGCTGGGGAAACTGAGGCTTGCAGTGGGTGGCGCCTGGCACCCCAGTCAGCCAGCGCTCAGGGGAGTTTCTAGCCAGAATCGACGAATCTGTGAAGACCCCGTTCAAATGTCAGTTCCCCCTGGACGCCCTGAGTAGGTCACAGCCTCCATGAACACGTGGATCCGGTTCTCTTAGAGCTCCCGTGATTTGTGTTTGCACATTTATTCTGGTCAGAATTCGGACTTCCAGCTCCACGAGTCACTCTTGTATCTTTGTGATCTGTCATATAGTAAGCACTTGGTAACTACTAACTTCTTGAATAAATAATTGAAGACATCTCCATTTTACAGAGGAGGAAACAGATTCAGATGGGAAAGGCAGGTAAGTAGCTAAGTCAGGATTCGAACCCAGGCAGAACTCTAGAGGCTAACAATCTTCACTGCCTCTGTCTTATCCTGGGCCAGTTCCAAGAGCATCTGTTGGCAGAGGTGTCAAATGAGACGTTGGAGACGTTATCTTGGATCCAGGAAATGAAGGAATTCACAGATGTGTAGACTCCCGGGAGGCCAGGCTCCAAGCAGGGACCCCAGGTCATCATACCCTGCAGCAGCCAGCTGCCAGCTTGGGAGCAGACTAGGCGAGTCCCATCAGCCACCTGCATGAGGGAGAAAAGGAGCAGTCTCAGCCCAGCCCGCACCCACTGAACCACCCCCTGCCTGGTGAGCAAAGATATTTGATCAGGGGAGGCGGGCAGTGGGTACCAGGTTCACACATCTGACAAGACCAGCTGAGGAAGACAGTGGGAGGACTGGGGGCGGGTGGGCTGGGGGCCCAAGTGCTGCACCCAGAGCCCAAGACAGGGCCCATTTCCCCTCTTGGAGTGGGGGTCATATTCCCTTCCTCCACCCCTCTGTCCATCTCTTTCTAGTGAAAGTGCTTTCTCCCACGAATTCTATCAGTCTCACCCAATTCTTTCCTCCCTTTGGCCTTGGAGGCTCAGTATTGCACAAAAGTTAGTTTTCAGCAAAATGCTTGTAATTATTATCTGAGGGCTCCCAGTAGTTTAAGACTTGCCCACATTCCATAGGACATAACGGGGGAGTCTCTCCAAGGGGTAGGAAGTTCTCGGGTGGCCTTGAGGGGTGCAAATAAGCCTGATCCCTGGTTGCTGGGGAATGGGAGACTCCAGGATAGGATGGGAGGATGACCAGGCCTAACTTTTTAACAAGTCTAGTGGCATTAGAAGGGACGTCGGGGGAGGGGGTCTCAGGGGCTTGCATAGGGCCTGCTGGAATCCTTACCACCAGTTCAGGGGGCCCAGTGGAGAGCCTGGTGCACTGGAAGCCGCTGGGCAGGCTTTCCTTCAGGTCCAGACAGTCAGGTTGGGTGACATGCAGGTGACATGCTGACATGCAGCAGTCTCAGCAGGACACTCTGCAGCACGGGGTGGGGCGGACCCTCAGCCCCACTGGCATCCAGCAGGCCTGCACCAGCCCAGCCATGCTGGTTGTTACCATATATTGTCAAGCTTCCCTGCCTGTGCCAAGTCTCCCCGCCCCCGGATGCCTTCCTGGGCTCTGTCCTCCTAGACTTTCCGCACTCCCGCGTCACTCTTAGGACAACTCTGTCCTCTGGTGCACTCCCACGCAGCCCCCTCAGGGAAGCTTCCAGTGCACTGGGCAGGTGGGGCTGTCAGCCATTGGGCAGTGGTGGGGCTGGAAGCCAGCTGCAGCAGACCAGATGTCAGCGCCAGCCCTCTCCCCTGCATGCCCGTGGCCATGGTGCGGCCGGGCAGCTGGCTAGAGCCCCTGCAGGGTCCCGAGCTCCACCCTGGCCACCTGCCTCCCCAAGTCTCTCAATCATCCCAGGCTTCTGCTCCCATCCTTACTGAAATCGAGTTCAAACCCCTGGGCCCAGCAGAGCTGTCTCAGGAAGAGGAAACAGTGGGATTGGGCGGCCGGGGGACAGGCTGCACAGCGCTGGTGAGTGACAGAGGCCTTGCCAGTCATGCCAGGGCCAGGCCACCAAACCCAGAGCCCTCAGGCCCTGCTGAGGACAAGAGTAGCTCATCACGTAGACTTGATCTCACAAGACTCCATCTGCAGTCGACCTGGACTCAAGGTCACAGGGAAGTGGGACCAACGTCAGTTGTGGAGGGAGGAGGCGAAGGGGAGGTGGAGAGGCTGGAGAGGTGGAGAGGGTTGGGGGACACCCTCCGGGAGCTCCTCCCCGCCACCCCTCCTGGCCATGCAACCTGTCAAAGCAGTTGGCACCTGTGAGCACCCACTCTTCAGAGATGAGAGCCCCCTCACAGCAGTACCAGGTGTCCAGGAAGATGCTGGCCTGCCAAAGCCATTTGTTCAGGCCCTTCAGCCGGCCTGGGCCCTGCACCTTAGGGGATTGAGGCCTCAGAGCTTAGCTCCGGGTCCCAGGGCCTTGCAGGTCTACCATGCATCCAGCCCCTGTGACCTCTGCAGCCCAGCTTCCAGCCCTCGCCCCTCCAGCTTGAAATGAGACTGCCTGCAGTAGAGTCCGATGTGAGTGCGGAAAAGTCCCCTAACCTCTGGAGTCCCAGTTTCCTCATCACACCCAGAGGGTTGTTTTGAGGATTAAATGTGATAAGACATGTCAAAGTTCCACACATTTGTAGCTATTCTCTCTCTCTCTCTTTTTTTAATTAAACATGTGCCAGGCGTGGCGGCTCACGCCTGTAATCCCAGCACTTTGGGAGGCTGAGGTGGGCAGATCACCTGAGGCTGGGAGTTCAAGACCTGCGTGGAGCTCCTCCCTGCAGGCTGAAGACTGAGACCCTTGCTGCCTGTTGCCTTCTCTGTGCTGGCCCCACGTTCCTGTTGCTCAAACCCAGGGTGGGTTACTGGTTTTAAGAGAACTGGGACCCTGACCCTGGCCTTCCAGGAATGGCAGCCCCCTTTCCTCTCTATTCCCCAGGTCCCCTACCCACAGCTCTTTACCAAACAGCAGCAGCAGTGGCCACATCTGCAGAGCAGGCCTGGACCTTGTCCCAGCTGGGTTTGGCCTCCACCCTCTCGGCCAAGAGATCTAACCTCTCCAGTGCCCCTCCCTACTGCCCCCAGGAGGCGCATGTCACTGGGCAAAGGGGAAGTAGAGGAAGCTGCCCGGCAGGCCTGACCTGAGACTCAGGGTGGGCAGCCCTGGGGTCCTGCATACAGACTCGGTGCTGGGGTCTGCAGATCCTCCTCCCCGGAGCCCGTCCTGGGTACTGGGGCAGAGGACTTCTCAGAATCCTGCTCTGCCTCCTGTCTCAGGTAGGAGGCAGACAGGACCGCCGGCTGAGACTGACAGTAGCAATAATAATCCCACACGCCCTCTCTTTACACCCCACGAAGTTCTGAGCACCTGTGGTTCTGAGCTCCTCACAGTGACTCTGCAGACCAGTGCTCCTAGCCCCCTTTTACAGATGGCGATGTCAAGACTCAGAGACAAACCGACTTCCCAAGATCACAGTGAGTTGGAAGCAGAGTTGGGATTTGAACCAGGGTCCCTGTGACTCCCACGTCCCCAAATCATTCCTCTCAAAGCCCTTACAGGTTTTTCTTCTGTCTTTGCCTCTTGGCTCTTCAGCGGAGGAACCACATTTGGAATGCCTGTGGCGTGGAATGCCTGGCACAGGCCAGGCACTTGGCTGAATTTCATAAACGGTGCCAAGTCAGTACCCTCTGTGGCCTGTCCCTGACGATTCCTTGGGCCCCAGCTCACCCTTCTCCTCATCCTTGAAGTACTGTTTGGGTTCAGTCCTACGGCGAGCAGGTCTATGCAAACCAGAAGCTACAGGGGCTGAGAGGTTGAAGAAAGAGGCAGACAAATCCGGTTTCTCAGAAAGAAGCATTTTTTGTTTGTTTTGAGATGGAGTTTTTGCTTTTTGTTGCCCAAGCTGGAGTGCAATGGCGCAATCTCGGCTCACTACAGCCTCCGCCTCCTGGGTTCAAGCAATTCCCCTGTCCGCTACCACGCCCAGCTAAGTTTTGGATTTGTAGTAGACGTGGGGTTTCACCGTGTTGGCCAGGCTGGTCTTGAACTTTTGCTGACTTCAGGCGATCCACCCGCCTCGGCCTCCCAAAGTGCTGGGATTACAGGCGTGAGCCACCATGCCCGGCGGAAAGAAGCATTTAATAGAGGAATACAAACAGAAGCCATGTCTCAGGTGGTCACAAGACAGGTAGATCTCTGCACAGTTACCCCCAGAGCCACAGTGCAAACAGCAGACCCTGTCTCTAAGAAAAATAAAAGAGGCCGGGCATGGTGGCTCACGCCTGTAATCCCAGCACTTTGGGAGGCCGAGGCAGGCAGATCACTAGGTCAAGAGATTGAGACCATCCTGGCCAACACGGTGAAACCCCGTCTCTACTAAAAATACAAAAATTAGCTGAGTGTGGTGGCACACACTTGTAGCCTCACCTATTCGGGAGGCTGAGGCAGGAGAATCGCTTGAACCAGGAGGTGGAGGTTGCAGTGAGCCAAGATCACGCCACTGCACTCCAGCCTGGTGGCAGAGAGAGACTCCATCTCAAAATAAATAAATAGATAGATAAAAGAATTATTTGTTCTTTGTCTGAAATTCCCATTGAAAACACTGGGTATCCTGTGCTTTACCTGGCAACCCAGGTGGCAGGTGGGAGAAGATGAAGATTCGCGATTGATTCTGGAAGACTCGCTGTGTGATTCTGCCCACCCCATGGCCTGTTCCTCCTGGGATGTTCAGAGCAGGATCCCTACCTACTGCCCCACCAACCGTGGCCCACACCCCAACTCGTTCTGGACCACACCCGCCCCTCAGTCATTTCCTACAGGCTTTTCCTGCAGATGGAGAGAGAAAACTGGGCAGGGAGCACATTACCGATGGGTGAAAGGATGATCTCACAGGAAACCAGACAAGCTGGAGTTGTCGCCACACCCTGGACTCAGAGAGCTCGGGCACTTCACCGACAGCCACCTCCCGTCTCCCTTCCATTCTTTATGGGCACAGCCTTGCAAGCCTCGGTGATGAGCTTTATTCTATGAGATACGGCAGCTGCTGCAGAACGATTTGATTTGTTTTTTGAAAGATTGCTGTGGCTGCCGTGCAGAGTGGATTCTCAGGGTGCCCATGGGGGACACATCTCAGGACAACTGGGTATTGGATCTGGAGCTCAGGGAGAACAACCCACCAGGGAGAGGGCCTGAGCTGAGCCTGGAGATGCCACCATTCCAGAGCAGAGCAGAGGGCCAGGAGGAGGGGCACATGGCCGTGTGGCTGACATCTCGATGACATGTGCTGTGTGTGTCCCTCACAGACTTGGGATCTTTCTGGCAGGCAAACGCAGGCCTTGGGGAATGTTCTGGGATGGGCGATGTCAGCCTCAGTGTGTTTGCTCAGCTGCTGGGCTCTCTTGGGACCACAGAGGACTGCAGCACCAATGGTGGAACTCCAGGCATGGTGACAGGATGTGACCAGCTTCCCCCACCCAGGTCTGTGGTCAGCCTGGCTGTGCTGAATGGTGGAAGCAGAAGTGGGGCCCGGAGAGATGTCTGGAGCCATCTGGCCATGAGGTCAACCACCCACCCAGGCCTCTGGAAGCCATGGGCAGCCACTTCCTAGATGTGGCTTCCCGCCCTTTCCTCCACCAAAACCACACTCAACTCATAGGCAGGCCTCAGGGGTGGTCCCTTTCCCAAGGGGAGGGCTGCAGGCAGATGCCACACTGGGCTGAGCCAAGGCAGGGGTCAAGGCTGGAGGCCTGGATCTCCACATGCTGTGGGCAGGTCAGCCACAACAAAGAAAACCCTACCCGTCAAGCCCACTGCTTTGGTGCCTTCGCCTCTCTGGGTGAATCCTGCCCCCCAAGCCCCTGCATGTGAGGCACTTTCAGGCAGTGATCACCCCTCCAATTTTCCTGACACAGGGAGAGGAAGGCAGGTGGCCCTGGCCACTCTGTGTGGTGAGCCAGAGTGAACAGGCAGCAGCCCTGGAGGGAGAGAGGAGTGTGTGTATGTCTGTGCGTCCTGCGTGCGGATTTGTCTTTGAGTGTGCAAGTCCCCGTGTGTGTCCCTGGAGTGTATGTCCCAGTAGCTTGTGTGTACCTGTGCCCTGTGTGTCTGCTCGTGCAAATCTGTGCGTGTTTGTGCAAATGTGTGTGAATGTAAACGTGTACTTAAGAGTGTTGTCTGTGTGTGAATGTATGTGCATAGGTGTCTGGAACCAGTTATGATTGAGACCAATACTCTACTTTCAGCATTGGGGAGATTCCTTCCTGCATGACAGGGGAACAGATCACTACTCCCATTATGCAGAGGGGAGACGGAGGCTCAGAGAGGGCTGAGGCTTGCCTAAGGTCACCAGCCGATGGGATTACAATTCAATCCTCCACCTCTATGGCGGCTTCTGAGGGCTCATGGGAGTTCTTGGTCCCAAACTCTCCTCCCCAACCTGTTCCATTGGTGCCTAGAATATTCCTGTTGGGAAGAGGCAGTGTCCTTGGCAGCTTCATCTGTTAAACTGGCCTCCCTTCATGAGACAGGGATAGTCTATCCTTCCCAAGACCACCCTGGCAGGCAGATGGCGCCTGGAGCAGGAGGGCCTGCCAAGGAAGGCAGGGAAGGGGGAGGGGCGGGGGTCCTGCAGAAAGACAGCTGCCTGCCCTTGAGAGCGTGGGCTGCAGGAGAGGCTGGTGCAGACGCCGGTGTGGGCTGCGGTTTGGCCACTTGGGCTTCAACCTGGATGCCCCAGCCATGCACTTGCTGACTGAACTGGATTACTCGTGGCTGCTGGTACTAATCAGAGAGCTGTGTGTGTGTAAAGAATGAGAACCCAGGCCGGGCGCAGTGGCTCACATCTGTAATCCCAGCACTTTGGGAGGCCAAGGCGGGCAGATCACAAGGTCAGGAGATCCAGACCATCCTGGCCAACATGGTGAAACCCTGTCTCTTCTGAAAATTCAAAAAAATTAGCTGGGTGTGGTGGCAGGTGCCTGTAGTCCCAGCTACTCTGGAGGCTGAGGCAGAAGAATCGCTTGAACCTGGAAGATGGAGGTTGCAGTTAGTTGAGATTGCGCCACTACACTCCAGCCTGGCAACAGAGCGCGACTCCGTCTCAAAATAAAATAAAATAATGAAAACCCGGTGCAGGGAGTCCTACAAGCAGAAGCCCCTCCCACAGCTGAGCCCATTTTGTTACCTGTAACCAGGAATAATGATGCATCACCTGAGTTTCCCTTGGAGAAAGGTGAAGGTGGAAATGTCTACACACTGAAGATGCTGCTGGAACACCGCAGGGGCTGGGCGGAGTGGGTCAGCATGAACAAGGGCGGCTGCTGCAGCGCCAGTGAAGGGCGGGACCCTGTGTCAGGTGCGCCTGCAGATATAATTCCTCAAGTCCACAGAACGATGCAACCAGGTGGGTCTGAACATCCCCACTTTACAGATGAGGAACTTGAGATCAGGGATGTCAGTCTTTGCTACCTCCATGGCCTTGGGGCCCTGCATGGCCTCACCCCTGCCTAACTTTCCAGTCCCCATGTGACCCCCTCCCTCTTGCCACTTCCCTCTGGCCTTCTTGTGGCCCTCAGATATGCCACACTCTCACCCACATCAGCTCTGTGTCCTTTGCTCACACTGTCCCTCTGCTGCCACATGCTCGTTAGGTCCCGACTTACATGTCACTCCCAGGGTCCCTTCCCGACTTCCTGTGCTGGGCAAAGGGGCAATTCTTAGCTCCCCAGGGCTGGCCCCCCCATCTCGGTGCCTGTCACAGATTTCCCTCATCAGAGAGGGCTGGGACTTGTGTTCATGGCTATGACCCCAGCACACAGCACAGACTAGAAAGGATGCTGGTGATGTCCCCATTGTCTACTAGAAACGGACACCATCACACCTCCTGCATTTCCTTCTTTATATACTTCTTTGTTAACCTTTTTTTTTTGAGACAGAGTCTTACTCTGTCACCTAGGCTGGAGTGCAGTGGTGTGGTCTTGGTTCACTGCGACCTCCACCTCCTGGGTTTAACTGATTCTCCTGCCTCAGCCTCCTGGATAGTTGGGATTACAGGCGCCTGCCAACACGCCCAGCTAATTTTTGTATTTTTAGTAGAGACGGGGTTTCACCATGTTGGTCAGGCTGGTCTTGAACTCCTGACCTCAGGTGACCCACTCACCTCGGCCTCCCAAAGTGTTGGGATTACAGGCGTGAGCCACCACACCCAGCCCCACAAACCTCTTTTAATCAAGGCATGTTCTGTCTTCAAGTAACCCTCCATGATGTCTGCCAGAAATATCTTTCAGGAAGGCAGCTCTGAAGGGCATTTGCCTACTCAAAAATCCTAGGTAGACACTTATATTAGTTTAGAGGCTTTCGGTAACCTAACCCAGAAATCTTGAACTCAAGTGCCCACAGTGGCCATGCAGGAAACGTGAACCAAATGAGTGAAATATCTGTATATGACACATGGGATTGTCTTTGTTCCCCCAAAGAGATATATTTGGTCTCTCTTTTCTTGAAACGTGTCATCTCAGCCTCTTTTGTTTTCCTGCTTTTAATAAGATGTAGAAAACAGTTGTGAAAATGCAGTGCTAAGTGGCATCTGACTTTTGGCCTGTGCTGGCGAGGCTATCAGGGAGTGGCAGGGACTGTGGTGAATACAGAGCACATGCTCTTTCAGTGGCGGGGGTCACAGCTCGATCACTACGTAGAAATGCTGATCTGATGTTGACAGATCTGATTTTCCAAAAGAAAGCAAAAATCAGGATTCTTATGGTATATCTCCCCATTTTTGACAAGCAAATAATTCCAGGCTTTTAAAAAGCACCATGTGAGTCATTCTCTCATACTGCTGGTAGGTGTCTAAATTGGTGTAATCTCTAAGGATAGAAATTTGACATTAGCTACTAAAATTATATGAACAATACTCTTTAACTTGACACTCCCACTTCTGGTATTCTCCCTGCATATATACTTGCTGTGTGCAAAATGATGTGTTCGAGAAAATGTATTGCAGCACTGTTTGCAATACTGAAAAAACTGAACTAATTTAAATGTCTTTCTAGGGGGTCTTGGTTAAACGTAGTACATTTGTAAAGGTATATTATGCAGCTATAAAAATGAGTGCTTTTTTAAAGATATGACAATAGCACAAGTGACAAAAGACAAAACAGATAATTGAACTTCATCAAAATTAAAAACTTTTGTGCAACAGGTTGTCAAGAAAGTGAAAAGACAACCTAAAAATGGAAGTAAATATCTGTAAATCATGGGAAGTAAATATTTGCAAATCAATGGAAGTAAATATCTGTAAATCATCTGATAAGGTAATATCTGCAAATATCTGTAAATTATCTGATAAGGTAATACCTGTAAATACCTGTAAATCATCTGATGAGGGACTTATATTCAGAATATATAAAGAACTCTGACAGCTCAACATCAAAAAGTGAAATAACCCACTTAAAAATGGACAAAGGGCTGAGTGAGGTGGCTCATGCTTGTAATTCCAGCACTTTGGGAGGCCAACGTGGGCAGACCACTTGAGCTGAGGCGTTTAAGACTAGCCTGGCCAACATAGTGAGACCCTGTCTCTACTAAAAATACAAAAATTGGCTGGGTGCAGTGGTGTGCGCCTGTAGTCCCAACTACTTGGGAGGCTGAGGCAGGAGAATCACTTGAGCCTGGGAGGCAGAGGTTGCAGTGAGCCGAGATCACACCATTGCACTCCAGCCTGGGCTAGAGTGAAATCCTGTCTCCAAAAAAAAAAAAAAAAACAAAGGATTTGAATAGACACTGAACAGACATTTCCCCAAAGGAGACAAATGGCCAATAAGCCCTGACAACATGCTTAACATCCTTAATCACTAGGGAAATGCAAATCAAAACTACAATGACATATCACTTCACACCCAGTAGGATGGCTATAATTTAAAAAAAAGAAAATTAAAAAAAAAAAATTTTTTTTTTAAATCCGAGGCCGAGGCAGGCGGATCACTTGAGGTCAGGAGTTTGAGACCAGCCTGGCCAACATGATGAAACCCTATCTCTACTAAAAATACAAAAATTAGCTGGCTGTGGTGGCAGGTACCTGTAATCCCAACTGAGATTACAGTTGGGAAGCTGAGGCAGAAAAATTGCTTGAACCTGGGGAGTGGATGTTGCAGTGAGCTGAGATTGCACCAATGCACTCCATAGAGCAAGACTCATTCTCAAAAATAAAAAAAGAGAAAAGAGCAAAGAAAAGAAGTGTTGATGAGGATGTGGAGAAATCAGAACCCTTAAATACTGCTGGCGAGTTTGTAAAATGGTGCAGCTGCTGGAGAAAACAGCTTGGCACTTTCTCAAGAACTTTATAGTTTACCGTGTGACCCAGCAATCCCACTCCGAAGAGAAATGAAAACATATGTCCACACAAAAACTTGTACACAAATGTTCTCAGAAGCATTATTCATAACAGCCAAAAAGTGGAAACAATCCAAACGTTCATAACTGATGGATGGATAAACAAAATATGGTATATACAAACAATGGAATATATTTGGCCATAAAAATAACGGCTAATATGACAACATGGACTTTATGCTAAGTGAAATAAGCCAAACACAAAAGACTACAGTGTGTGATTCCATTAGTATAGAGTGTCCACAATAGGCAAGTCCATAGAGACAGAAAGTAGTTCAGTGGTCAGTGGTTGCAAGGGCTCAGGTGAAAGAGGAATGCGGAGTGACCGTTAATGGGTGTAAACCAAAAATAAAATAAGAACACCCTTTGCAACTATCTGAATGGACTCCTTCCTTGGCCAGCGCACCCTAAAATTTAACCTGAAAGACTGGTTCAGGCCACGATGAAAGGTGGGAGTTGGACACACCTGATTACATCCTCCAACATGACCATCAACGCAGACCTTAAGTCTCATAAGAAACACTTGTCTATTCTCTCCACAGCCTGCTACTTGGAGGCTTCAACTGCATAATAAAACCTAGGTGTCCTGGCTGGGTGCAGTGGCTCACACCTGTAATCCCAGCACTTTGGGAGGCCGAGGCCAGCGGATCACCTGAGGTCAGGAGTTCGAGACGAGCTTGGCCAACAAGGTGAAACCCCGTCTCTACTAAATTAGCCGGGTGTGGTGGCGCATGCCTGTAATCCCAGCTACTTAGGAGGCTGAGGCAGGAGAATCGCTTGAACCCAGGAGGCAGAGGTTGCAGTGAGCCAAGATCGCCCACTGCACTCCAACCTGGGTGACAAAGCGAGAATCCCTCCCAAAAAAGAAAAAAGAAAAAAAATCCTAGGTCTCCACAACTCCGTATTATAACGCAGATAATCCTTTCTATAGATAATAACTCTAATGATATCTTTAAATCTACCTGTGACTTGGAAGTCCCTCCCCTTCGAGTTGTCCAGCCCTTCCAGAATAGACATTGAACAGACATTTTTCCCAAAGGACACAAATGGCCAATAAGCTCATAAAACCAACGTCAATCTTGCATGTATTGATTTGTGTATTATGTCTTCCTAAAATGTATAAAGGCGAGCTTTGCCCCGACCACCTTGGGCACATGAGACTATGTCACCACCATGTCCTTAACTTTGGCAAAATAAACTTTCTAAATTGACTTTAGACTTGTCTCAGATACTTTTTGGTTTACATAGCTTTCTTGTAGGGGCGATGAAGATGTTTTATAAACCACTCTACCTAAAATTAGGTGGTGATGATGGCTGCTCAACTGTGAATACAGCAAAAAACACTGAATTGTACACTATAAAAGGGTGAGTTTTATAGTACGTGGTTAAAAGTTGTTTAAAAGTGAGGGACCCCTCCAGTTACTGGTACGGAATGATCAACAGGAAAAGCGTATAATATGGTACATTTTTGTACACGAAAAGGGAGGTGGGTATGACTATTTGTATTGCTTTTTTCTAGAAACCGCCTAGAAAGTGAAATCAAGATTCCTCACTTCTTTTCAGTCCTACTTCAGGCTCTTTAGAAAATCTTTCCTCTCAGTTCACACTATCCGCCATGTCCACCTTTACCTCCTCCCCAGCGTCCCCCGGCACTAAGCCTTAGAGGAGTGGTACTCGATATATATTTGCTACATAAATGAACCAATCAACTATCGGATTCTGGGGTGGGTCGGGACAGCTGGGTTCCAACGTGGACTCTGCCGACCCGCGGCTCCGCAGAGGGACAGAGGATAGGCGGCCATCTCGGTTAACGCCGAGGCAGCCCAAAGCACAGAAATCACGGGACCAACAAACGAAGAGAGGAAACACGCCTGGAAGCCAGGAAACCGCGAGGTGCAGTCCAACTTAGCCGGAAGCTGCGGAGAGGTTCAGCCACCGGATGTCAGCGGACGTTTCGGTACGACGCTCTAGAATCCCGGAGGACCGGGATCTCTGTGGTTGGCCGTCACGGAACCCCCTCTACAGGAGATGATACATTCTCAGAGCTCCTGGGACGGAGAAAATGGTGGGCACAATTCCCTGGGCGGTGGGGACTGATAAGGGAAGGTGGACCCCAAAGAAGGTGACTTCGGGAGCCAGTAGCCAAGGTAACAGTGCCAGTCCTGGGCATCTGAGGCTTCCAGAGAGACCGGCAGTTCCCTGAGCTCAGGGGCCTAGCTGTGATTGGCCGGACGAGGTCGAGCGCTAGATGGGGACGCGCGCGCTACGTGCAGGGGCGTTCCTTCCATGCACTTGGCGCCCTGCTGCCAGTGCGCATGCGTCTGAAGGCCGTGCCGGCGGGGAGCACACCCCTGCGAAGTGCCCGGCACCCTTTGGGCGGCTCCCGCCGGCGAGCTGGACAGCGGCGCGCGCCAGGCGTGGCTTCCTCGGCCGGTGGGCTCGCATTGGACGCAGCAGGTAGAAGGGCCGGGACCCTCCGCAGAAGTAGCTCAGCGATTGGCCAGGAGCTAGAGGGAGCGTGGTCTTGGGAGGCGGGGCGGAGGGGGACGGGCAGGGCAGCTCTCGACTCTGAGGTGGTGGCCGCGGCCCTTGAACAAGTAAGCGAGCCACCCTCGGAGAACCCCC
Organism: Plecturocebus donacophilus; assembly: GCA_004027715.1. Taxonomy (NCBI): domain Eukaryota; kingdom Metazoa; phylum Chordata; class Mammalia; order Primates; family Pitheciidae; genus Plecturocebus; species Plecturocebus donacophilus. The sequence goes on along the minus strand of PVKP010037698.1, from coordinate 8,098 downwards.
GCGCTGGGGACGGGCGGCCGGAGAGCCTTGGGACCTCTGAAAGCCTTGAGGAGGCGCGGGGGGTGAGTGCGGCCCCGAGGAAACCCAGGTGCCCCTCCCTCCCTTTCTTCCCGGCCCGCGCCTCGCCTCCCCCTCCCCTGATCCTGGCGGGTCCCCGGCTCTGGACTCCGACCCCCGGGGTAGGGTGGTCTGCCCCGAACCCGGCGCGCGCTTCCGGCCCCCGTCGGTTTAGGAAACTGGGAAGTTCCCTGGTCCTGCGCCCCAGCCCGCAGAGAGGACACCGGGGCCCACGGGAGGCGGGCCCCTCACCCGCGTCTCCACACAGACACCATGGCCGAGCCCGTGAAGGAGGAAGACGGCGAGGACGGCTCTGCGGAGCCCCCCGGGCCGGTGAAGGCCGAGCCCGCCCACACTGCTGCCTCTGTAGCGGCCAAGAACCTGGCCCTGCTTAAAGCCCGCTCCTTCGATGTGACCTTTGACGTGGGCGACGAGTACGAGGTCATCGAGACCATAGGCAACGGGGCCTACGGCGTGGTGTCCTCCGCCCGCCGCCGCCTCACCGGTGAGCTTCCCGAACGTCGGCCCCGGATGTGGCGGCGTCGCAGGGAGTGGGAAACCGGCCCGTCCCAGACAGCCGGGAAGGAACGCGGGGTGCGAGTTCTGGCTCCAATCAACGCGCACTGACCGGGGCCCTCCGTGTGCCAGCCTCCGGGGAGGCTCGGTTCTCTGAAACCCTGGCCTGGTGGTTTTGCCATCCCGCCCACCTCCTGTCTCCTTAGAAAAATGACAGCCCCAGTGAGACCAGAACAGAGAGCCAGTTGTGTGTGTCTAAGAGCCAGACACTGGCACAAGGAACCGGTGGTGGGATGGGTGAGGTCTGAGATGGAGAGGGTGTAGGCATTAGAGGCTGGACTCCACCGCTGGGCAGCTGCGCAGCCTCCAGTAAGTCACTAAGCCACGTTGACCTATTGGGACCTGCCCCGTAGGGAAGTCGTGAAGGTAACAATTACTAACGTAGGTAACCTGCTTAGCACAGGGCTTGGCACATGGTATGTACTCAGTACTGGGTAGCTGTTATCATTTGTATCCTAAAAGGGAGGTGTTGATAGGGGCTGGGTTCGACTCTGCAGTTTCTCCAAGGTACCCTCTGGTATGTCCCTGTTCCCTGCTCCTCAGGCCAGCAGGTGGCCATCAAGAAGATCCCTAATGCTTTTGATGTGGTGACCAATGCCAAGCGGACCCTCAGGGAGCTGAAGATCCTCAAACATTTCAAGCATGACAACATCATCGCCATCAAGGACATCCTGAGGCCCACTGTGCCCTATGGCGAATTCAAATCTGTGTAAGAAGTGGGATGGGAGCGGGAGCCAGACTTGGGACCTTTTCTGAAGGCTGCAACCGTATTGAAGTTCCGGAAAGGCAGCTGAACCTAATGTGAAGCAGGCTGGGAAAATTCCCGCAGTTCTAGAACCATTCCCCTTTAGAGTGTTGCCAGGGACAACTTATTAAGAAGAGTACAAATGATTTTTCAATTTTATAGAATCTTAGTGTATAGGATGGCAAATGTAGGACATTTCTACCATGACTGCACCCTCCTATTCCCATAGCTGACTTCACTAATCAATCACAGAACACTTTCCTACAGACAGTGGACAAGCCTGGTCAGTTTTCATCATAGTTCTTCAAGCTGCCACTACCAAACAATGGAGATAGCCCCAAAAGGAAACCTATTGGCCAGCCCTGGTGTAGTCCAACCCCATCTTTTATCTGATGGGGAAACTAGGTCTGGAGACAAAAGTGATTTAACCAAGTTCATGGAAAAGTCGTAGAGAATCTAAAACGTGATGCTCTTCCTCCATACCATGCCGTCAGCCCCTACGGGGTCCCAGGGTAAGGCTGTTACCTGTCTGGAATTGGAAGGGTGTCGTGAGGATGGGGCTTGTCCCTGGAGTGTGGTCAGGCCAACCCATGTTTCTCTCCCTTCCTTCCCCTTCCAGCTACGTGGTCCTGGACCTGATGGAGAGCGACCTGCACCAGATCATTCACTCCTCACAGCCCCTCACACTGGAACACGTGCGGTACTTCCTGTACCAACTGCTGCGGGGCCTGAAGTACATGCACTCGGCTCAGGTCATCCACCGTGACCTCAAGCCCTCCAACCTGTTGGTGAATGAGAACTGTGAGCTCAAGATTGGTGACTTTGGTATGGCTCGTGGCCTGTGCACCTCGCCCGCTGAACATCAGTACTTCATGACCGAGTATGTGGCCACTCGCTGGTACCGTGCCCCCGAGCTCATGCTCTCTTTGCATGAGTACACACAGGCTATTGACCTCTGGTCTGTGGGCTGCATCTTTGGTGAGATGCTGGCCCGGCGCCAGCTCTTCCCAGGCAAAAACTACGTACACCAGCTACAGCTCATCATGATGGTTCTGGGTACCCCATCACCAGCTGTGATTCAGGCTGTGGGGGCTGAGAGGGTACGGGCCTATATCCAGAGCTTGCCACCACGCCAGCCTGTGCCCTGGGAGACAGTCTACCCAGGTGCCGACCGCCAGGCCCTATCACTGCTGGGTCGCATGCTGCGTTTTGAGCCCAGTGCCCGCATCTCAGCAGCTGCTGCCCTTCGCCACCCCTTCCTGGCCAAGTACCATGACCCTGATGATGAGCCTGACTGTGCCCCGCCCTTTGACTTTGCCTTTGACCGAGAAGCCCTCACTCGGGAGCGAATTAAGGAGGCCATTGTGGCCGAGATTGAGGACTTTCACGCAAGGCGCGAGGGTATCCGCCAACAGATCCGCTTCCAACCTTCTCTACAGCCTGTGGCTAGTGAGCCTGGCTGTCCGGATGTTGAGATGCCTAGTCCCTGGGCGCCCAGTGGGGACTGTGCCATGGAGTCTCCCCCACCAGCCCCGCCAGCGTGCCCTGGCCCTTCACCTGACGCCATTGATCTGACCCTGCAGCCACCCCCACCAGCCAGTGAGCCTGCCCCACCGAAGAAAGAGGGCGCCATCTCAGACAACACTAAGGCTGCTCTCAAAGCTGCTCTGCTCAAGTCCTTGCGGAGCCGGCTCAGAGGTGCCTTGTGGGTAGGTTGGGTGGGCAGAGGGGAAACTTGGACTTGGACAAGGCTTCAGGCTTTTATCTTCTTCCTTGCCCAACTTCCCCACAGATGGCCCCAGCGCACCCCTGGAGGCTCCTGAGCCTCGGAAGCCAGTGACAGCCCAGGAGCGCCAGCGGGAGCGGGAGGAGAAGCGGCGGCGGCGGCAAGAGCGAGCCAAAGAGCGGGAGAAACGGCGGCAGGAGCGGGAGCGAAAGGAGCGGGGGGCTGGGGCCTCTGGGGGCCCCTCCACTGACCCTCTGGCTGGACTAGTGCTCAGTGACAATGACCGAAGCCTGTTGGAACGCTGGACTCGAATGGCCCAGCCCCCAGCCCCAGCCCCCACCTCTGTGCCAACCCCTGCCCCAGCACCAACACCAACCCCAGCCCAGCCTACCAGCCCTCCCCCTGGCCCTGTAGCCCCGCCCACTGGCCCCCAACCACAACCAGCAGGCTCCACCTCTGGCCCTGTACCCCAGCCTGCCTGCCCACCCCCTGGCCCTGCACCCCACCCCACCGGCCCTCCTAGACCTATCCCTGTCCCTGCAGCACTCCAGGTTGCCACTTCTACCAGCCTCCTGGCTCCCCAGTCACTTGTGCCGCCCCCTGGGTTGCCTGGCTCCAGCACCCCAGGAGTTTTGCCTTACTTCCCATCTGGCCTGCCACCTCCAGATGCCGGGGGAGCCCCTCAGTCTTCCATGTCAGAGTCACCTGATGTCAACCTCGTGACCCAGCAGCTATCTAAGTCACAGGTGAGAGGGAGGCCCAGGCCATGGGGACACCTGGATCTAGGCCAAAGGAAAATGGGTTCAGGAAGTGGTCCTTATTCCACAAAAACTGAGCAGCAGATGGGGCTTTCTCCCTGAATGTGTCTCCTGGCTTACAGAAAGAGCGTAATGCCAATGAAAATGTTGTTAGACGAGACAAGTTAGATATGGCCTGGAAAGTGCCTGGCCAGGAGATGGGCCCAGCCAGCATGCACTGACTGCTGAGACTGGTGTTAGCACTCCTAGGTATCCAGGCAGAGTAGTTAGCAGCACTGGGACAGGGTGCCCTGCAGACTCAGTCTGCCTGCATTGTAACCTATCATTCCTTGCAGGTGGAGGACCCCCTGCCCCCTGTGTTCTCAGGCACACCAAAGGGCAGTGGGGCTGGCTACGGTGTTGGCTTTGACCTGGAGGAGTTCTTAAACCAGTCTTTTGACATGGGCTTGGCTGATGGGCCACAGGATGGGTAAGGTGGCTGGACTGAGCTCCTAGAATGGGGCTGTGGGGAGAGGTCGCTGGTGCAGGAGGCCTGCACCTGTGGGATGGGTGAGGCTCCAGCCTAGGCTAATAGCACCACTCCCTTCCCTTCCCCTGCAGCCAGGCAGATTCAGCCTCACTCTCAGCCTCCCTGCTTGCTGACTGGCTCGAAGGCCATGGTATGAACCCTGCCGATATTGAGTCCCTGCAGCGTGAGATTCAGATGGACTCCCCAATGCTACTGGCTGACCTGCCTGATCTCCAGGATCCCTGAGGCCCACAGCCTGTGCCTTGCTGCTACAGTGGACCTAGTTCCAGGATCCATGGGAGCATTTTCAAAGGCTTTAGCCCTGGACCCAACAGGTGAGGCTCAGCTTGGATTATTCTGCAGGTTCATCTCAGACCCACCTTTCAGCCTTAAGCAGCCACCTGAGCCACCACCGAGCCATGACAGGATCGGGAGATCCTGACTCCCCCTGAACAATCCTTTTCAGTATTATATTTTTATTATTATGTTATTACTACACTGTCTTTTTGCCATCAAAACGAGGCCTGTGAAATACAAGGTTCCCTTCTGCGCCTGACTCCAGGTGTAATTTTTGAAGTTTGGGGTAAGACACCATCAGCAGGGGAGCATGGAGGAGCCAGGTGCCTACATTCTGGGGCTAAGCAAATATGTTTGTGTGCACGAAGCCTGTTCATTCATGTTCTGAAGGTTTATTGAGCCCTTCAGTCCTTACCGATTCCCAACCCTGCAGAGATTGTCCTCTGCCCCCTCATGTTGCTAAACCTCAACCCCCAGAGGGTATGGGGAAGGCCTCATATGCATGCCTACCTTGTGGCTGTTTCAGGGTGGTATGCAGTAGCTGTGGCCTTGGCATAGAGCTTCAGGGGCTGGGATGGGCCATCGGGAAGCCGAGTATGATAGTGAGGTGGGCTGGGGGTCCACGGTGCTCACCACAGGTGAGTAAGTTGGTGGAGGGGGCTGAAGATGGGACATGATTTGAGAGCAGCCAGAGGACTGCTGGGCTGTGGCCTGGAATGCACTGTGGGCCCTGTTGACTCTGCACCGCTCACCTAGCACACTGTGGTGGCCCAGACGGGTCCACAGTGAGGAAGAAGGGCAAGATGGAACACCAAGGCCTGCAGCTGGGAGGGCAGCTCCTGGCTGTCAGCTGTTGGGACAGGGTGGAGGCAACTCAGTGTCTTGGAGCCCATCCAGGTCCAGGCTAGAACCATGTGCCGCTCGGAAAAGGCCTGGGGAGCTGCTGGCAGCACAACTTCAGGTGCAGGGGAGCCGGACCTGGCTTAGGAATGGACGCCCTGGGTGTGTGACAGGGTTGAGGCATTGCTGAGAGCCACAGGCCCCTGTAAGGAGTTGGTGCTTGGGAAGCAGCGGAAGCATGCGTCAGGGCAGCAGAGGGAGCACTTATGGAGACCATGGGCGTACAGGGAGGGGCCAGCCCCTCAGGCCCGGCGGATTTTCATCTCGGTGCGCTTGAGAGAGTAGTAGAAGCCTTTCCACTGGGCCCAGTTGATGCCATTGGCATAAGACAGATGGGAGCCACCTAGGTAGAAGCCATTGAGGTTGGCAAAGTGGCAGCTACGGAACCAGAAGGCTCCTGAGGAGAGAGCTGCACAGTTCTGCACAAAGAGGTCCTGGTCCCGGTCAAAGGTGGAGAACTTCTGGCCACTGTGGTAGGACAGGGAGTCACCTGGAAGAGGGGAGAAGGGATGGGGCTGCTGAGGGAGAGAACTGAGCCCCGAGCTGGCCAGGAGAGGGTGACAGTGACGACTGTGAGAGACATCACGTGGCAGCCTGGCGGGTTGGGGGCACCCTCCCTGAGCCAGATGTTGGGTAGATGTGCTTCTGCAATGAAGAGAAACAGCTGTTCCGCCAGAGTTGCCTGGAGCAGGGCCAGGATGGCGTCTCCCCAGGACTGAGGCCCAAGCTGGTTTGAGTTGGTTTGGAGCCAGCTGTGGCCCTTCCAGACCCAAGAGGGTTTGAAGGAGGGCCCTGAAGGCGGTTGGGGCTGACTGGGCAGGGCCAGCCCTGCCTTCTTTCCCCTCACAGCCCCTCCTAAAGCCGACGGGAGGGTATACCTGCCCCACCGTCCTCGAAGCCTGCCACATAGAGGGTGTAGCCGTCCTCCTCTGCGCTGACTGCGTTTGGGGAGATGGAGAAGTCAGCGTACTTGGCATAGGCCGTGTTGTTCTCAAAGTCCTCCAGGTCCACTCGCAGCTCGTACTTCTGCTTCAGCGTCAGGAGGTGCATGTTCTGCAGCCCTGGGGAGGAGGGGCAGCTGCTAACAAGGACCTGGCCCTGGGGCAGCCCCTCAGCCCACCTGGTCCCCGCCTTACCCAGCCAGTACTCTCCGTCGGCACGGCCGAAGCCCAGCTTATAGTCATTCCAGCCCCGGAAGAAACTCACTGAGCCATTGAATCTCTTCTGGAAAACCTGGAGCAGAGAAGATGAGACTGGACCATCGAGGGTCCAGTGTGTAGGGTTCTGATCCTGCCCTGCCCACCTCAAGCAGGGACCCTGTGATGCTGTGGCCAGTTTGTTAAAGGACTGAGTTGCGGGGGTGGGTAGTGGGAATGGGATTGCTAAAATAAGGTCCACATTGGCATTGGGCTCCAATGGAGCAGCTGCCAGCACCCACCTGGGCTCTTCATACCCGGTTTTGTACAGAGGCAGGAAAGGCCAACAGGAGAGTGTTCTGGAGTTCGAGTGCCTAGCTGTGGATCCTGGGCAAGTTACTTCACCTGTGTGGACTTTAGTTCTCACTAAATGCACTGCGGTAGCACAGGGAGTCACCTGCTCCCAGGATTATTGTGAGGGTTATATGCATTAACCTACTTGGCCAGGCGCGATGCTTCACACCTGTTATCCCAGCAATTTGGGAGGCTGAGGCAGGTGGATCACCTGAGGTCAGGAGTTCAAGGCCAATCTGGCCAACATGGTGAAACCCCATCTCTACTAAAAATACAAAAATTAGCTGGGCGTGATGGTGCATGCCTGTAATTGCAGCTACTTGAGAGGCTGAGGCAGGAGAATCATTTGAACCCGGGAAGCAGAGGTGGCAGCCGTGAGCTGAGATCGAGCCACTGCACTTAAGCCTGGGTGACAGAGTGAGACTCCATCTCAAACAAACAAAAACAAAAAACCTACCTCAGGCACTTAGAATTAAGTGTTGGCAGCTGCTTAGAAGCTGTGCTGTGGGTATAATTATCCCCATTTTAAAGATGAAGAAATTGAGGTTCACAGAGGTGAAGCCCAGGGTCACAGGGCTGGGATTAGAACCAGCTCTGACCTCTGTTCCCTCCTCCCACTCACCGTCCACTTCCCGCCCTCAGTGGTCATGTCACAGAAGACGGGCACAGGCACGCTGGGGCCCGAGGGGTAGATGAGGTACACGCCATCTGACCGGTAGCCCTGGGCATAGATGTCATCACAGTCCAGGGGTTGCTGGAGGCAAGACCTCTCCAGAGCTGGGGGTGGGGACATGGGGACAGTGAGGAGAGTGAGACTAAGACATCGTTGACACCTCAACACCCCAAGGTTTGCCTCAGTCCCTGGGGCTGGGGGACTTTGTCACAAGGAGTTATGGAAGATTTCTTCAAGGGGGATGAGCAATGCTCATGTCATCCATCTGCCCCATTTTGTAAAGGAGGAACCTGAGTCCTGCAGAGCTGGGGCTCAGCCCTGACAGTCTGTTCTGACAGTCCAGCTTCTCACCCAGCCTGTGGGCCAGG